>CAJPEV010000830.1:13160-91287 GCA_905338385.1 Darwinula stevensoni | reverse complement strand
CGCAGATCAGATCGTTCTCATATTTCCGTTCTGGTGAGAGATTCTCTCCCCTTGCCACAGGGTAACGGCGCTAGCGCGAAGAAAGACCCCAAAGGCTCTGAGAAGGCATCTAGTAAAGAGCCATCAAAGGCAAGCCCCTCTCGTATTTTCCTTGCTTCCTGCTCTTCCGTCTTGGTGAGAGGGATTTGAGTGAGCTATTTATCACCGCTATTTTTTTTTTCACCGCTATTTTTTCACGCTATTTTCATCGCATTGTCAACGTAGAATCGTTTCTCCGTTGGTCGCCAACAGAGACCGCATCGTGAAGCAGAAAACCCTTGGCGACACTTCAGATTAAAATGCCGGTGAACGCAGAGAGCCTTGTTGTCCAAGCACTCCAGTTTTATCACGAACGCTTGAGCCTTTTCTCTGCCGTAAGCTGCTTGCACGCGACGAAGCGTGAGGCTCGTTTCACGGCTTCGTCGCGAGCGAAAGCCGAAGGTTAAGCTTTGAAAGGTCACTATGGTTTTTTTTTTTTAGTGCAAACTGAAAAATTAAGCGATATTTCCAGCATAAACTAGGAATTATTCGATGGGGCCTCTCGGGCGCCTATTTAACTCCATTCAATTTTGAACTGAAAAAGTGATCGCAGCACTCTTATTTCTGTTCATTCCAAAAGTACCAGTAAGTACCAGTATTATTTTTATGGGAATGGTCTTGCTGACAAAACCGAACGCTAGAAAATATTGAAATAACGAGTCTCCAAATGAAAACGCGGATAACGGTGTCGAACAATGCCAAAATGTGGCCTTCATGGCTATTTCTCATCAGTACTTGAAGCGGCACTACAGGACCATGGAAGTCTTACATCCAATTACCTTATCTGTTCTTTACTTCAAATGCATCATTTAGATTTTTAGACCTTTCTGTTCGAGTAAGCACTCAAAAGCCCGAAACCCCATGTACTTGGACAACAAGGGCCGAGACCGCACAAACTCGCCCCTCTCGACCCCCCTTCTCAACCCTCCTCTCGACCCCCTCTCGACCCTCCTCTCGACCCCCTCTCGACCCCCCTCGAAGTAGTTAGTCGCACCACAAGGCCATGCCCAGTAAACGAAGTCTGACGAGAGCCACCTGTCCACCCCCAGATGCCGAGCCGCGGGAGAACGCAGCCGCCGTCGAGCCCCGTGCCGGACTACGACTCACGAGAGAAGTCGGTGGAGGTGACCTCCCTCGACTCCCTGAGCCTGGTCGATCCCCCGACGGATCCTCCCCAGCCGCCCAAGACTTACTTCGACGACCGTCGCCCCATCGTCTCCATCAACGCCTACTCGGCCCGACCCTCCCCGAACCGCCTGGACTTCCTGCCGTCTCAGAAGCAACTGCAGCAGCAGCAGCAGGACACCCTGTCCGAGGACTACCGAGTGAAGCTGAACCGCTTCGACCGAGCAGCCGAGGACCTCCGATTCGAGCTCACGGAGACCCTCTCCCGAGCCAATCTAAGGAACCGATCCAGCTCGGTCGAGAACCTCCTCGAGGAATCCCGGAACGGAGAACACCCAGACCCCCTGAAGAAACCCATTTCGACCCTGACCAAGGGCTGCACCAGCGCATCCAACCTCGCCGACTCCACCGACTGGGCCGTCTCCGCGAACGGCACTCCCCCCGCGAACGGCACTGCGAACGGCAGCGTCGCCGCCCTCGCCTCCCGCTTCGAGCCATCCCGCGGCACCTCCGTCACCTACAACTTCCAGAAGACCGGCCCCGTCGTGAGCCGCGACGAGGACAACCGCGTGACGATCGCGGTGAAGTGCACCCCCCGAAACGGTATGTCCACGGTCAACTCCATCTTGAAATTGAAGCCGTCCCAGCGCCCGACGGCCTTGTCCAAGACCATTTCCTTTGACGACACGTAAGATTCGACCGGGAATTCCTCTGCATGGAAATCCTTCCGACACTTTGGAGCACTTTCGGCACGGTATCGGAGTTGGGCCTCATTCTCGGCTGCTGCCTTCCCACTTATTTACGAGCACAAAGAGTGGAGAAAATGGCGTGGAAGCGTTTTTCAAGAATGCCCGAATGTAATCGTCGATTGAAGAGTCCCTAAACCTCGTAAAATACTGTAGAAATTTCAGAGTTGAAGGGGGAAAAAATTTAGCCTGATTTCAAATTGATGAAAGAGGGAGGGAAAACATAAATAAATATTGAAGGTACCACATAAATATTATGACAGCAAAGAGAGGGGCAAAGCGCTCGGTTCTCTCAAACCATTTACACTCGCCACACTTTACGTGGGATAGTGGTTGCACCGCTGCTCTGTCACGTCCGAGCAGCTCAAGGGTCCAGTCGCCGGTCCAGTCGCTGGCCCAGTCGCACCTGATCGCTACTGATCGTGATCGCTTAGGGATGCGACTTTGCATGTCGGTTGTTGCAGCGTAGACACGTGATACGTGCGCGTTCACGTATTGCATTTCTGCTCCTTATTGTCGATCAGTTATGAAATGCAGCTTCTGGTAGACGTGCAAGTTGATGCAGATATCGAACTCGATTCGAGTGAAATTTGGAATTCAATCCAGATTGAAGTATACGAATCGTGTCATCCAAAACAATACCACCTGAATATGTTCGTTTCATCGCAACATCGCTTCGTTCAATTCCATTTTTCAATGTTTTTTTTTAAATGTTTTTTCAATCTTTTTTTTCAATTCATTTCTTTCAGTTAATTTGTTTCAGTTCATTCGTTTCAATTCACTTTTCTCGATTCCTTTTTCTCAATTCACTTGTTTCAATCCACTCAGTTGCAGTTCACTTTTCTCGATTCACTTGTTTCAGTTCACTTCTTTCAGTTCACTTGTTCCAATTCACTTTTCTCAATTCACTTTTTTCAATTCACTTGTTTCAGTTCACTTTTCTCAATTCACTTTTCTCAATTCAGGTTGTCGACCATCCTCCTTTCCTGTTGCAGAACAACGGTAATCGGTGAGCTCCTGATGAGCCGACTCTAGAGCCCGGTCCGCCCGCGATGCCACGAAGCAGCCAGGCACGAGTTACCCGGCACCATTCCTCACCGGACCCGCACGGATGAAGCGAACAGTGGAATCCTTTCGTCTATTATGTGTTGCCATACCCTCGTCGATTCTTCGATTATAGACGGTCGAAAGCTTGTCGTTTGCCATGCCGTATGTTCGAGTGGCTTGAGTGTGATCCATTGATAATTTTCCCACTTAGAGAATAAATTCCATTGCTCCAATTTCGCAGTCCTTCGTCCCGTTTCGATGGAATGTCTCGTGGGCCGTTTCGCATAATCCTTTTCACATAGTCCTTTTCACGCTTTCGAGGATCAGTCAGCATCTACAATTCGTATCTGAGGCCATTGTCTTCCTGTCGCAAAGCGAGCAAAGGCGTCCAAGTCACTGGGCTCTTTCGGTCCGAGAGATGCTCCTTGCGTCCCGTGACACAGAGTCCCGTGAGAGAATCTCATCGAGGTAGCGCCTATTTGCCGATTCAACTTATCGTTATTTCACAGCAGTAGGTGAGGGTGGGGAGACGAGAGCTCTTCAACGCTGAGCGTTTTAAGCCTTCTAAAAGTATTTACTGATAATTAGTGATAATCACGGCCGGCAAGAGTCGCTGGAAGGTTTCAGAAGACATGGAGATGCGATTGTCGATCTTCATGCGTTGGAGAGTTGTGATGGAAAACACGATGTGCTGCCTGTTAAACAATCATGCTACCTACGTCTGCTGATGATAATTTTAGTAGTGATAATTTTAACGATAATTTTATCCCCCTCTAGATTTTAGTGGGGACACCGGATTTGCTATCTATTTTGTTGCTCCACCTGCTTTTGACTGTTGAACTGGGTCAGAGTCGTGGCAATAGGGCGACCAAGCGAGGACACAGTGTGATCTCGATGCTTTCTCTTTCTCTCTGTAGACTTTAGGGGGGCGGGACTCATATATGACAGAAAAAAAAACCAGGAGGCCAATTGGCCGAATCCATGGGCAAATGGGCCACGCCGCGGCATTCGAGACATTCGAGTAACGCAATCGATTCACAGAAAAAGACTAGATCTTCTTAGGAGGAACCCGAGGGAAAAGACCCGAATGTCCCCAAAAGTTATAACCGAGTTATGGAAAGCTCAGGAATGGTCACTTTCTGAAGGCTTTTGCACTTTTGCTTTCTTTTTTTTCTCTCTCTTTTTTTTTTTGCGTCGAATGTGATCCATCGGTCTGAAGCATCTGCTCCGGAAACGGCAGCACACAACACACCGCAAATTTCCGCGGCAGCACTTCCCCCAATTTTCGCCAAAAGAGATAAGGCGTACTGAATTTCCAGTTCGCTTTCATCAGATTTTGCTCACTCATTTTCGCCAACTGAGAGTCCACTGAAATAAATTCTTTAAAAATAAAATGGAAACCAATTGTAAAAAAAAAAAATACTGTCCACACATCTCCAAGATTCAACGCATGTCTCTAGCTGGATGTGATATCTGTACATGAAATTAAGAAGGTAGTTATGGACTCATTCCCAGAACTTTTGATCCCCCCTTTGTAGTCGGATTCCATTTTCTCCCGATTTTTTTTTTCGAAATTACGCTTATATTTACGCTTCGGCCCCTCTCGAGCTCTCAGGGATTTCATGTCTAACGGTTTTTTTTTTTTAGGGTTTCAACTGGGAATATGCATAGCAGCCTATAGGCTTCTTGACATTAACCGCTGGACTAATTCTAACCGGGGTCCACTTCGCGTTGCAGCATGGAGGCATATTTGGCAATGCATTTCGCCGATGGGCCTTGTCAACTCGTCACTTCTCACTCTCAGCCGTTTTGCAAGGCGTGTGGCTTTCCGTTTCATTGTGTATGGAGCTAGCTAACCGCTTGCTAACCGCTTGGCGGCGGTCGGTTCGGTCCCACGCTTAGCCCTCGAGTGCATCGTCAGGAATCCGTCGAAACGGTCGCGTGATGCATCAGCGATTGCTGACAAGCGGGATCCCTAATTGGGTCCTTCTACATCACGGGTGCCCAAAGGCCGCGAGGATAATAAAAAAATAACGTTTTTCTGATGATGTAAATGAATGAACGAAGTATTGATATAACCTGACCAGGTTTAAATTCACTCGCGGGTAAGTACAGCCTATTCCCGGTCGAAAATTCTCGGATATGGAATCATCCTGACATTTTTTTAGGGCAACACGAGACACTTAACTGGACCTGAGACATTCAGCGCCATCTGCGAGAGCGAGAGAATTCGCAGGGCTGCCAGTTTCTGCTGAAAATTGCATGCATCATTCCAAAGAGCTTATTTGCATTTTTTTTTCACGCACAAATTTCTCTGATGAATTCATGCTGTCAGATTCCTCCCAATGGCCGCCACGACATAGCAAACATACCGCAGTATAGGAAATTCACATGAAGATAACGTATAGCATTTCACCTTCTGACATCCCTGTCAATTTTCACAATCCCATCTGGAAGGGGTGAAGGGGAAATAGGAGCGAAAACCCTGGACTTTATTGCATCAGCCTCGTCCGTAGGGCTTGTATGTCGGCAGGGCGTAGAAAACCTCGTGTCGATGAAGAAAATCGCTTATTTCAAGGCAAGTGGACTCACAAATACTTTGGGTGACATGCACCGACGGAGGAATCCGATTAGATAATCCGATTAGTTTAAAGTTGGGATGAACACGTTTACTAAAATATGTTTAAGAAAGAGAGGCAAGAAAATGAGGCCCATTAATTCAAAACCAGGAAATATATATATTTTAAAATAATATTTACCATGCAAGTTTCCAATTATGGCCACGACCCAAAACTTTGGGCACCCCTGTTCTGCATCGTAGTCCGACTCGCTTTTCGGCCGACTCGTTCCGAACCGGGGCGAATCAGAGCGACCCGGTCGCCGATCGGTTTCCCGGGGGTAGACTCGGTTGGGTCTTCGCTTAATTCGGCTTTTTCCGAAAATTCCCTTACCGTCAGGTGTCGGCGCGTTCCTGATGAAATGTGAGCAAATATTTGGTGAGTTTGTTGACTGGGTAGGTCCCTTTCTGGTCGGCGCTTTCGGGGTCAGCAGATGCTGAAGATGTTGGATGACGTAGAAGTTGATCATCATTTCAATCCTCTATTTTCCGTGATGCTGTTGAAGTCTGCAGTCGTTTTCATCTGGTTATGAAGAGGTGCTGATGAGGTGGATTTCTCACTTTTGAGTGTCGAAATCCCTCATTTTTGGGGCACCCCTCCTTCACTAAATGAAGCATTGAGAGAATCACTAGGGTCAACTAAGGAAAATATATCTGCTTATTAGACATTGAAAAATGAAAAGCAAAAATAAATGGAAAAAATAGTAAAGGAAACTTCACGAAATAAACCCAGCGATGGCAAAATTTTTTTCCCCATTTTTTACTGAAGAGGGGCTTTAACCTGTCCCTCGCAATAACACGTAACCGTTCAGAATCTGAAAATATGCTACTCGTTACTCGATTGGAAGTTATTTACTTCCAAAAAAAAGTAAACAAAACAAAATAAAGAAAATTTTTGACGTGATGCCGTTGGAATGGCGAAGATGGAACGATGGACGGTAGAGTTGGACCCGATCCCAGCGAATTGGAACATCTTAATCATTGAGCTTTGTAGGCGTAAACTTCGCCAAAGCACAAACTCAGCCTATTTCTTCCCCTCATCTGTCACAAAAGAGGGTGCCATTTTCCTCATTTCAACCATAATTTCAAAAAAGTATTGAAACTCTTCGGATTTTTTTTTTTCCACCTCAAGCAATACCTGCGCCTGCCTTCGGTTGGCCAGAATTTGGCCTCACCTCACTCGCAACGCTCAGACGGGACCTGAACTTCTTTTGTTTTTTTATTGCCAGAAGAGTCGGCAGACATACGTATCTGGTAGGAAAAAACAATCCGTATCTTTATTGCAGGAGCAATATTGATCTTGACATTCCCCCTTGGTAGATACTCTCTTAATAAAAGTGCATATCGGGGTGGTATGCACTTTTATCAAGATGTTTGAGTACGCGATACGAGCGATATATGCAATATATGCAATATGGGCCAATTTAAAAAATTGACTCATATTGCATACTCCTGGTATACGCATTTATTACGAGAGTAGGCTGAAGTCAGATGTGTTGCACTTTAGATGCAGTTCCTCAGAAGAGATTTTCCCGTGCACTCTCGAATGCACCATTTAATTAGCACTGTAGACTTCCGGCCTCGAACCACTTCGTCGACGGGCCAAAATAGAAACGGCACACAGCTTAAGAATCGCTGCTCTAGACCATAGGGCTGCCCCCGCTGCCCCCCCCCCCCCCCCCCCCCCCCTAAAAAAAAAAACAAACAAAACAAAACAAAACAAAATAAAACTTAAAAGCTGAAAACTAAGTTAATAAAATAAATAAATAAATAATCTAGATAGACAAGAAGGTCGAAAAACTCATTAAACTGTTTAAGACAGATTTAACGATGTACACATTTAAGGGGTTTTGGCCTCATTACCCGCTAATTGGTTATCATCATCTCGAATCATCCGGAGTTCATTACTCGGCAATGGAACGAGATAATGAGTTGCACGCACATTTTGACTCAGAGATTCGATCAAATGACTTTGATATCAAAAGGGTCCAAAAACAAAACCCTCCTTTGCCAATTTTTTTTTCCATGGTCGGACAACAAAAGAACTGAACTTGGTTGAAAAAACTATTGAATTAAGAGTTGGATTGAAGTAGCGCTTTGAATAGGCGTTGGAACGCGAGTTCCAACCCGAGACGATTCGAAGATCGATCGGAATCCCACGGGAAACTCGTCGCCGCTTGAAACTCAGCTGAAACTCAGCTGAGAAACTTTCACTTCCTAAAATTTTCGTCTCATTTTTTTTTTTTTTTCTTTGGCGTGTCCTTCCGGCTCCGCGTCTGTCGGTTTGGAAATATTTGGCGACTTTAGAGAAAATCTCGGCATTTCCTCGCAAACTCGGATCGTCGATCAACGGAGGCTTCGCGAGCCGATCCAAAATCCCGCGGATATTCGCGAAAATTAGGTTTAGCGCGAGACGAGATGCGGGGAAAGGGGCCACTGATGGGATTCCGGGATCAAATGGACGCCCTGCTCTGATGGGAAACGAGGAGGAAGCTGGGCCTCTCGTGGGATTCACTCAGAGAAATCCTGGCTGAGCCTTCCTTTGCCTCAAACTTTGAAGCGGAGACGACGCTGAGGCATCAGCGCCATCTCGACGCTTTGAGAGGGACTGCGCGTCCGTCATCCCGAGTTGAGGGGGATCCCGTCTGCAGGGAGCGAGGCACTCTCGAGGCGGGCGAGCATCCTTCTCGGGTCGGGTCGCAGGGCCTTGTCTCGATGCGCATTTCTCGTTATTGCGGTTTTGCCGATTGATATTTTTTCAAGGAAAGCGCTTACTTGTTCGTATTCGGTTCTCGAGTCGTGTCCATGTAAAATCGGGGATTCTTGGGAACAACCCCGCCCCGCCCCGCCCCACCGAAACCCCGACATCACATATGAACCCATGAACAGGAAATTAAATAACTCAGCTGTCAGCCTCCCGGTTGTCTTTCCCTTAAACGGATGGGATCCCCCCCAAGGATCATCTGTCAGCGCCGATGATCGATCCGGCTCTCGATCGCACGGTCGGCACCTCGCTGGCTTTTCCCTTTCGAAAGGGGGCAGATCGCGAGAGAGAGGGGAGGCGAGCCGGAAAACCGGATTACCGAAACCCGATTCCCGAGTTTTTGCCGAGGCAGACCGGAAGCGGGACCGCAAACTCACCATTTCCCGTATTTTTAGGTCGATGTCGGAGGTTTCCGGCCGCCCGAGACGGCAAAATTCACGACGAACCGAGCGAGAGTTCCACCGTTCCTGGCCGCTCGTCCGAGTCTGACCCGCACCGCATGGATCCCCGGGGCAAGAGCCGTTCCTCTCGCCGTCTCTCGTGTATTCGTCCGCCGGGGAGGGAAATGTAGTTCGTCGTTGGCGTGGACGTTTCGCGGTCCGTGGCGTTCCGACGGCGGTTTTTCGCGTCTTCTTCGATGGAGAAAGGGGGCAGTCGGCAAGAGAACCGCGAAATCCAGCTCCATTCCTCACGAAACTCGAGTCTAGTTAGTGAAATAGTGCGTCCAACATGGTGGCCCGCACCGTAGGGCAACGGTGAGAAAATATTTGAGCGTTTCGCGAGCGTACCGTCCGTCAACTTCTCAATAGCGATGCTTTTCGATAGGCCTGTGAGACGGCAATGACGAAATCCGATTATAAACTGTATGAAAACGCTTCTAGAGGCCTTGGCATATGACATCACCGGACGATCATTCGGAATGTGAGTGATTTCAGATGGACTCCGTCGTCGGGGTCGGCCATTATCTGGGGCCTTTAAATCTTATTTTAGTCCCGATTACCTAGTAATCCGTGGATAATGCTAAGTGATTGCAGGAAAATGTGTTACGATTCATTTTAGGCGTGTATTAAGTCAATCTGTTGTTACTGTTCGGCTTGGAGCAATGTAGAACGAGGCCTACCCTAGCGAAGGCCTTTGGTGATTTTGCCAGCACTCAGGCTTTGTAGGTGGAAAAGCTAAGATATACAGGTTGGAAATGAAGCAAAGTAAGGTCTAGCCTGCTAAGGTTTCGAATTAAGCGACAAGTTCATTGCAATTTATTAAAAGATTTTATTCATTGTATTTTATGCACCTCAGTGAGAATTCATAATGAGTTGGCAAAATGTTTCTTTAATCAAAGATGATTATTTTTAGGATCCTTCATAAATAGTCCTACATAGCAGATGCAATCAATCTTGGCTAAAGTTCTTTAAATGATTTAAAACGAACTTCCCAGCGAGTCAAGTGACCTTGTTCAACATTTCCAGAGAAGTTAAGGTCATCCATAATTCTGTAACTTTGAAGTTTTTGGCATGCATTTGTTGGAGTAAAAGCCAGTTTAGCAAGTTTTGCACAACTTTAACTTGTTTTGGGCATTCTGGGTACAGCCTCTTGCAAGAAAATATTGCATCATTGACAGAAACTAGAAATTTCCTTTCTACTGAGAGTATTCATTCAGGTATCTGATGATATAGTTAGGGAAGACAACATTTCCAAAGACAATTGCATCAATGTGAGGAAGACGATCAGGTTTCAAGGCAAACAAAAGCCTATATAAAAACGAAAGCCAATGTTAAAACATTACCCATTGCTTTAAGTCCTGTAAGAATGGATGTTGTGCACTTCACCTCTACAATCAGGAAAAGTGGACTTGATGTCATCATTATGCAGCTGGATTTTGCCAGGAAACATGCGAAAGTAAATGATGTTGTGCCTTCATGGTCAAGAAGTTTTTGTTCACCATCTACATGTTTTATAACAAATCCTATATTTGGAAGAAATTCCAGCAATTAAAACCACTTCATTGTTCACCCTGCCCTTTTAAGCAACATGCACTGGTAACCTGTTTTGCAGATGATGAACATAGTTGCTGCACAAAAGGAAGGCAACTTGGAAAACCAGCCATCTAGCCTTTTGCACAAGATCAATAGCCTCAAAGCATCATTGCCTGGGCCGCAACAATAGCCTCTGGCTAGGCCTACATCACCATTGTGATTAAAGTGATTGTGGTTAAAGACTTACAACGGGTTGGCTTGCAATTCGCTTCTCATCTAACGCATTCAACATGACCATGGGTTTTCCCCATTATATTTATTTCACTTCACGTCTTAAGTGGGCCTGACACTTAAGCTGGCTCTACATTCTTCCAACTCTCATTTAATCAGCAAGACCCAAGAGGCCTGGCCTAGGCCTTTAAAGTAACTCTATCGGAACCTATTCTACCTCACTGTCGGGAATCAGCCCCTAATCGCTGGCAGCATGGGAATAACCGAGCCGACTTCTGGTCGTCTGTTCCGGGGAGGAACGACAGGGATGACCCCATGGGAACTATCAGAATTCGACGACATGGCTTCAGCCCTTGTCGTGGACCCGTATCTTGGGTTCCAAACCCACAAAATGAACATCAAGTGAGAAACTTTTAAAAACCTTCTGTCAATGTTGATGAGCTTCATCCACATCATAGGTTTTCATACGTATATATCTTAACCCTATCAGGTACAGACCACCGAAAGTGAACAAAGAAGAATTGAAGTCTGTTGTCCTGAAATTCATGGCTCATCAAGACTACAGTCTAGCTGTCAAAGAATTTGAAGAGATGGATGGGGTGAAGAAGTATTTTTCCATGAAGAACAAGCATCAGCTGCAGCTACTAAAAGAGCATGTACGTGTCATTTCCTGAAATCATTCTGTGGCCACCATGTCTGCATGTTTGGTGAGAACATCAATATTTTGGTACTCATGAATATAATGTGCAATTTGCTCCAGTTTGATGATTAAGTGAATTACTTTCTTTTTCTTTCTTTTTCATTGTGTCAATGTGCAGAACATATGTGCTAGAAATTCTGGAATTGTATTTTTAGCAATCTCGCTATTACTGTGTGTAAAGGACGTTAATAAATAATATGCTTCTTAAGGTGTCCATGACTTTCTCGGACAAGTTGCTCCTTGGAAATTTAGAAGATGTCATTGTGAAATCTTAGGTTTGATTTCCATATTCTCTGCATTTCTGAGCAAGGATGATATTGGGTTGGTTTATGTGCAGGAATGTGCATAATATTCAGCCTATTTATTTAATGGCCCCTGCAGGTTATAATGTAGTTTTTACGCAAAGTTTTGACCGAGGAATGAATAAAAGTATGCCTAGAATTTAATTTTAATTAGTGCTGTAAAACTTACATTCATATATTTAAGAATTGGGAAAGTCATATCTTGTAAACAAGAAGGTTTTGTCAGACTATCTCATGTAGAAACATTATTATGGTACTGATTATTATTGGCTCTGACTTGGCTTCTGCACATGGCCCAAGGATCTTTCAGAACAAACTGACAAATCCCCTGTGGTGTTAGTTTCTGATTTTAAATCTTACTACTAAAGTTATGCTCACTCATAGGCCTAAGCTAGTTCTCTATTTTTATTTTTTTTATTTTTCATGTCATCTATATTCATTTCATATTTGTGTTTTTATATTCGTGCATCATACTAAGGAATGAAGCGCAAGTTCATGAGCATTTCTCTTGAAAATTCACCCTGTCAATGTGAAATTCACTTGAACTTTCAGCATTCAATTGTATTCCATTGCCAAGTAACATTTTAACATGAGTAATATGTTTGCTATTATCAGTCCAACCCAGGACTTCTTGGTAAGATACTAAAGTTTTTAGAAAAGTAACACACACTATAGATTGTGTATCATAGTGCATATAAAAATGATTCCACATTTAGCAAAAAGTTTAGTATATGAAGGCAAAAAACATGGGAGTTAAAGGGTCAAGAAGAAAATATTACTTTTTCTCAGCAATACACACAGCATTTGTTCAAAGAAACTCTCCACATGCCACTTCACTGGTCAAAAATAATCATTTTCAGCATGATTGCTCTGTAGTGTTCTGAAACAAACACCCATGTGGATAATATTCTGGTCTTCTGTCCGGAACTTTCTTATGCTTTCGTTGTGCAACAAATGGAAATGGATGCAATCATGCATAATTATCTGTATGGCACCAAAGACAATGCCCACTTCTGTCACTATGACATCCAGAAAAGATTTTCTTCATGGTGTAAACCAGTGATGAATTGAGTTCACTTTCATCCTTGTTGTTTTGCTTCCAAAGGTGCAGCAGTTCATTCCTAGGTTTTTCTTGACAGATATATCGGTATCTGAGGATGTTCGACAAAGATGCTGGGTTCACCATTGAACCGTGTAGTCGGTATTCCATGGAAGGTCATCTTGGTGGAAAAATCACATCCACAAAGCGATGGTAAGCCTAACACATCTTCACTTTTTTTTTTGAGTCTCCCATGGAAAGATCAGAGAAGAGTGCCATGAGTATCTATAGTACGCCACAATGCTTTATTCAGATCTAACCAAAAAAAAGCAGCAAATAGTAAAAATAGTGATCTGATAAACCAGTTTCAGCATTTTTCAGGAAGGCAAGAATTCCACCTGTTTCTGGACTGCTGAATGAGAATTGAGGAATGTTTGAATGTGATCCAGTCTGAAAAATTGCAAATTTTTGTTATGGAAGTTTTCAAAATTGTATATTCATTCTTTTATAAGGTTATTAATTTATTTTTAGGGTTTATGAAACATAGTTTTTCTTTATGAAGATTGCTGTTGCTGCAGAGGTTGCTTAAAATTTCATTAACCATCAAGTACTGTGAGACCAAGCTCATATCTTTGATGTGATTTGCCATAACCATAAGTATGTTGTTCCAAAAAATATATGAAGATAAAATATAAATGAAGATAAAAGCTCATGAACAGGTCTCAGTGCTCATAAATTCCAATGGTAAAAACTTACTTTCTCTAACATATTTTTGCTCATGTTTGCTGGAAGATTCAGAAATAAAATAATTGAAAGACTAAATGCTGTAGAATGTTGTTTGAGAATAAACTCAAGTCTGACTATTCAGGGAGAACTGGATCTCCTAGGGATCAAAACAAAACAAAACCAATCATCACAAGTGATCTGATGGAAGCCAAATCACACCTGTAACTTTTGTAATTTTTAAGGGCTGATTTCAGAGTTTTGGATTTCAATGGTATTTATTTTTGGTAAGTATCTCATATTTTGGAGCAGTAGTGCTTTCAGAAGATTCAAGAAGCTTTAGGCCTCTTGAATCTCAGGGAATAGAATCGCAACAACGATATGTGTAAGAAGGACATTATACCTTGGGAGTGTTGCTGATGCCTGCTGTGACATCATTTTCATGCATAGCATATGCATGTGAATTGCTGCCATGCTAACAATAAGTTTTCCAAGTTGTCTGTAAACATGCAAACCTTTAAAAGCACTATGTAGCACCTGTGCAATGTTTTCCTCAAGTGAATTCAACACAGAGTTGACTTGACCGGCTTATCACTTCTTAGCTGCCTTTTGTATGCTCATGCAATAGTTGCACCTGCTATGTGGACAAATGACATCATATCAGCAGCACCTCCTATCAGGAGTGTTTTTTTTTTTCTAGCGTTCTCTTGTGATGCAGTGATTCTATTACCCGTGTTTCACTAAGTTTCAGTGTGTAGTTTTCATGCTAGGGTGCCATGCATCAATGAAGCAACTAGTTTCTTACCCTGTATAGCGAGACTATCCGGTTTGTATGGCTCGCACTAAAATCACGAGACTTGACATTTCTGCTGATAAAAGCTAAGTTCATGGATGATTTCTTGAGATTGAGCCACCTTGTGCTTGTTTTCTATGTGAGAGAGGTGAGAAAGTGATTAATAAATTGCTTCCTTTTCAGAAAGAAAAGAAAAAAGAGGAAACATATCTACATCTTTTTTTTTTCAATTGCAATTTTAAAAGTGGTTTTGTTAAACCTACTCAATCCATTAAGATGATGTATACCACTATGCTGAGATAAAGATAGAGTTATCAAATGACTCGTTTGTCTTCCAGGGATAAAAACGACAGGATCCCTGCCTTGGAAGGGTGCATAGGAGAGCTGGCCGAAGACGAGGAAGCTCAACTCCTTCATCCAGGGAAGAATGATTTCTCTGTCATGTATTCATGTCGGAAGAATTGCGCCCAGCTCTGGCTTGGACCTGCGGCTTACATCAACCATGACTGTCGGGCCAATTGCAAGGTGAGACTTGTTCTTCTTGTCTAGTTTTTATTTGCTTTTCCTCCTTGCTCAATAAGCCTCATTTGGAAATGTCGTGAGGGTAGACTTGTAAAAAGTAATAATAAAAAAGTATTTGAAAAAAGTCAGCATTTTCTGGCTTCATTTCTCACCTACTTGATTTTTGCTTTATTTTTTTATTTTTTAAATCTCATCTACTTCTTACCGTGTAATTTCATTTTTTATTTCAGTTTGTGGCAACTGGGAGAGACACAGCATGTGTGAAAGTCCTTCGTGACATTCAGATTGGAGAAGAAATAACATGCTTTTATGGAGAAGACTTCTTTGGGGACAGTAACTGTCTCTGTGAGTGTGAAACTTGTGAAAGGTAAGTTATAGTCATGAATTTCCCCACTCCCATGGAAGCGAAGAGAAATGTTTCTTACATCTGGAATGGATTTGCATTATTTGCAGACGTGGGACGGGGGCATTCGCTCGTAATGCCAATCACCAGAGCCCAAGCCAAGGGGGATACCGGCTGCGAGAGACCCAAACACGTTTGGTGCGAACAAAGGTCGATCGCCCGCCCCCCAAGCCGCCTCTTAATCCTATATCCCCTGTAAAGACCTTGAATGTGAGCTTGGACGACATGCGCAAGAAGGGCTTGACTCGCTACGACCGAGAGCTCCTGCTGGCCCAGGGCTACAAGTTCACGAACGATGCCTTGAACGAAGCCAGGGGAAGAGAGAAAGGTGGGAAGCCCGATCTCAGGACTCGGGGACCAAAGGACCAAAGGCAAGAAGAAATGACAGCACAGGATGCCCCTGCAAATCCTCAGCCCTGCACCTGCAGAGATCCAAAGTGTGCTCATTCCATCGACTCTGCCGAGGCGATGTTGAGAAGCGAAGAATCGGACATCCTGGACATGGTGCAGCCGGTCTCTACGTCGGACGGTGGAAGTTCGGAGGATGGGATCCAGTTGCGCAGCAAACGCATCGTGGGGGATCGACCCCAGAAGTCCAGTGACGATCGGAAGATATGGAAGGCCAAGAACAAAGAGGAATCTCAGCACGGAGGGAAGCAGGTGTTCCGCCGGTTGCCCAACACGTGGGACGTGCAGTTGAACAAGGTATCTGCCAAGAGGATCGGGAGCAGACGACTCAGGGAAGGCACTGGCTCGGCCATGCCGCACGAAAGCCACACCAAAGATGTGTACGACTTCGAGGACTCGGACTCCGAGGACACCGGAAACATGACGAGGCTGTCGAACGTTCTGTCGTCGGGGAGTCCTCAACCATTCCAAACGACCCAGCGTTGGGACGAGGACAGTTCGGATTCGTCGACCCCACGAAAGGTGAAACTGACTCTCCGGATGAAGCGCAGCCCTGTGTTAGACGAGGTGATCGCATGCGGTCACAGCTTCCCCTCGCGGAGACGGAAGCTCTTCGAGCCGGAATACGAGGTCCTGCGCCTCGAGGGTCTCAGCGACCACAGCGACGTCGAAGCCGCGGACGACGAGAACCAAACTCCCGCCAAAGACCAGGCCCAACCCCGTTCTTCCAAATTCTCCCCCAAACGACTGAAGCTTAAGTTTGGGAACGAAACCCACAGCATCATCAACATCCCTACCAGTGATGAAGACATCTGATCCCATGGCAACCCCCCCCCCCCCTTAATCTGTTATTCAGAGCAAAAGAGTTTCGACTATCGAAGAAGGGAGATGCGTCGTGCTCCCTACCGGGTGATATTTGTTCTTTCAAAATGTGTTCAGCGAATTTCTTGATCTTGTGGATCATCACTTCATCTCATCCACTGTTGATATTTTACTGTCTTCAGTGATCAAATCCTCAAAATGGATGCCGCTCCATGTTTTATCCTCTCTGTAGAAGTCTTTCTTATCCTAATTTGACGGTTTCGCTTTACATACATGGTCCAGGGAACTATCTACATATCTCTCTCTCCTCTTCGTTCGTTCTGCCCTCGGGGGCAGATTTCCAATCGCTCTCATTTTGTCTCATGTTTTTCCTCTTAGGATCCACCCCCTCGAAGGTTGTCCCCTTTTTTTGTGCTGTAATAAATAGATTCCTGTATATTTCTCCCTGCCGTCCTTCCTTCGTCGTCGGTTTAAAAAAAAAAACTGCTTTCGTGCAAATCGCGAAATGGCACGCGCGCCTGAGCCGTGGAATGGCATGATTGTGCGATTTCGAGACCAGGAAAACTGCTGCAAGAGAATTCTGCACGAAATCCCTTCCAGTTGCAAGATGGCAACCGTTGGATTCCAGGAATCCAACGGGGAAAACCACTACCGGCGGAAGTCGGGGCAGTACCATTTTAAGTACTGCCCGGACTTCCGCCGCGCGCCCATTCCGTGCCAGCCGACCGAAGCGGTTAGTACCGTCTCGTGTGAGGTTTAAATAATTCACGGCAAACAGGCCCCGGAAGAAATTCCCGCTTAAAAAAAGCATCAGGTCGCCACCACGATCCCCCTCTCCCAAGTGTCGCTTCCCGCGCCCACGCGACCCTTCTGCAGACATTTTCTTGGCTCGTTTCCGAGACGCCCGAACTAGTACTCGATCTCGGCCGTTCCAAGAAACGGAAACCATGAAAAACCAGCGAACGAAAAACGATGGTTTCCCATGTAGTTATCAGAATAATAATAATAAATCACTTTATTTGTCAACTTACCAAGATCATTTGGGATTCCAAGTTTCCTTCCATTCCTGCGAGAGATTAGAGCTGCTTTGAAACTTGATGCCATCTTAATCGGAATCCGTTCTAGATTTCCGTGATGGCAAGGAAAGAGCTGTCTTTTTAACCTGTATACTGTATAGTTGCTCTCGCTCGAACTGATTTCACTATGCGTAGGTTCATGTCTTCGCTGCGCAGATTCATGTCTTCACTATGCGTAGATTCATGTCTTCGCAGCTGATCGAAATTTGATCTGAATTTGGCGGATCCTGCCGTAAACCGAGGGAAACTCTGGACTAACTGAACAGATTCTCCATATCGATACGCATTCATTCTTGGATTGATTGAATATTGATCCGACTTTCTTGCTCTCTAGATGCAAAAAAAAAGCGAGCCCCTCGTAGGGAGATGAGGAAAATTGCCTCAATGAAAATTGCCATTCACCAGCGGCGAGCAAAATTTGCGATCCGATTTGCCGATTCGCGGGAATCGGCGAGTTCGTTTCTGTCGCGAGCGTTTTTTTTTTTTATCGCATCAGTCTCGTGGTCGCGATGGTGGTCCGAGGACTCGCGCCCGGAAACCGAAGCTTGGAAAATCGATTTTAAGAAAAAGTTTCGCTTTGGCGTTTCTTTTGGGGCCGGGTTCGCCGTGAAATCGTCGAAACTTTCTAGACCTTCGATCGCGGCCGGTTGCGACTCCAACGGGCGTGATGACTCGGGTGGCAGTTGCCTTTCCCTTCGCGGCAGTTGCCTTTTCCTTCGCGGCAGTTGCCTTTTCCTTCGCGGCAGTTGCCTTTTCCTTCGCGACCGTTGCCTTTTCCTTTGCGACGGCGTCGCACGTCTCTTCCTCGCCGCACGTCGTCCTCATCGTCGCCGACGACCTGGTGAGAGCCTCCTTTGCGACCTGGTGAGAGCTTCGACCTCGACTCGGCGCGGCTCTGTTTCTCGCTCTCGTTCTGAAGCTGCTGAAGCTCTCTATCGGTTACCGTCAGTTAATAGTTATAGTCGAGTCACTGGGAATTTGGCGAGTTTGATTCGACCCCATTAGAGGTCATAGAATGTCGGCTAGTTGACGGCCCCCTCCACTATTCTCCAGCCTGAAAAGACAGGGTTGCCAAAGGCAGTTTCTGTTCACAAGAACGGCAGGAATGCTAAATGCGAGCAGGATTGGTCGGCCTCTCGGGACTAACACGAGGACGCCACATCGTGAAACTGCTTGCATGAGGAGATTGTTAAAACTGCGAGAAAAAATATACACTTGCCTCCGAAGGGAAATCCCATGTGGCATCCGCGTCGGAGTGTCATGTCCTTGACGGGAGGAGTTAATCCGCCGACAAAGACCGGGGAGACCCTAAATGACTCATTTCCTTCTACTGCCCAAATTCCCAGCGACTGGACTATATCAGTTAATCAGTTACTTCGTAAAAATAAGGCGTAACCTCCAACTTTTGTCGGTGGAATCGAACGCAAGAAAAAATTTTCTACTTTTTCCACCTGCTTTCTCACTCCGTGTTACACTTTTAATGGGAATTAAAATTGTAAGACGATTCCTCCGATTCGGTTCCCACCCGCATCTGCGCTATTCCCCCATGCAAAAAAATCGCATCAGACGCGTCAAAGCACCAAGGAACAGACGAAATTCCCCCCACAGGGATGGAGGGACGTCGGATTCCACGGATCGTCTTCGATCCCCACGCCGAACATAGACTCACTGGCGTACAGCGGGGTCATCCTCCACAACTACTACGTGCAACCACTGTGCACGCCGTCGAGGGCTGCCCTCCTCACGGCCCGATACCCCATTCACAATGGTGAATATTTTCGTAGATTTCATCCTTATGATCTAATTCTTGGGGAAAAAACATTAATGCTGCCATCACTCCCCAACTGACCGCGAAAAAAAAAAAATCCTCCCAAGGCATGCAGAGCTACGTGATCACCAACCCGCGCTGCTGGGGCCTGGACCCCCACGAGCGGATCCTGCCGGAGTTCCTGAACGCGCTGGGCTACGCGAGCCACGCGGTGGGGAAGTGGCATCTGGGATTCTGCCGGCGTGCCTTTGCTCCCACCCGGAGGGGGTTCGCCTCCCATTTCGGGTACTGGGGGTCCCACCAGGACTACTTCAGCCATCAGATGGAACAGAAATGTCGCACTCTGGTATGTCATCATTTTCAAGAAGAAAAATTGTCGAGAGGAGTAACATGTTCTAAACCGAAAGGTAATTAAAGTAAAGGACATTAAGGTAAAGGACATTCGAGACTTTTTCGGTATTTTCTATGCCCAATGAAAAGGATTAAAATTCGCATATAAGTAGTGTTGAGTGTGCCTTTTGCATGAAGGCAAAGGTTCGTCCTGCCACGCCCGGTGTTACCCAACATCTAGGACATGAGAAAGTGTTTCCTCCTTTTCTTGCTGCGTCATTTGCTGTGAAAAAAAGGGATTAAACGGTATTGGAGTCATGGACCGGTGGACATTCTAATTAGCATTTTAATTAGTAAAAGCTTCCGGGCGTTCTTGCAGAACAGGACGATGAAAGGCTGGGACATGAGGGAAGACATGAGGCCAGTCCCGAACGAAACGGCGGGGAGATACTCCACGACCCTCTTCACCGACAGGGCGGTCGAGGTCATCCGAGGTCACCGCGGCGAAACCCGGCCGCTATTCCTCTACGTGGCCCATTCGGCGCCCCACGTCGGGGGACTCGACGCGGATCCCCTGCAAGCCCCGGAAGATCTCGTCGCGCGGTTTTCGTACGTCGAGGACCCCAAGCGCCGCGTCTACGCAGGTCAGTTGGCACTTGGCCCGAGTGGCATGGGGTGATTCCATGGACGTCCTTAACTCGTCCTGACATCCCACGACGCGTGACATCCCGCGGACTCGCGAGGGATTTGGCAGACGTCAGCATTCCTCACTGGGTTCCACGTGGGATGTCTCAGGGATGTCCTGTCTCTCGTTGGGGAGGCGATTGCACGGGAGTGAACGGAAGAAACTTAATCGAGGGGAGACTTCATTCTTCATTTCTAGATCTTAAACTCCGGTTTTTCCCACTAAGAGGACGGGATGGCCAACGTCAGCCAACATCCCAATCGCCTAGATTGCGCCTTCACCTTCGCCTTCACCATGCGCTATGCTGAGTGTACGGATGAAGGCCCGACCAACTTTTCAGATGTTTCCGAAATATAGTGCTGTAGATCGATGAACGAGGGATGCTTCGGAATCGATGAATGAGTGTTATTTTTTTGTAAATCTACAACTATCGACAATTGAGTTTAATTTGAACGCTGTTCCAGAATGTGGAAATGATTAGTCGGACCAACTCCTTTTTTTTATATTCTTGTTCATCAAACTATGAATAAGTAATGGGAAATGTTGGTAATGTTCCTGTTGAAATTCCTCCTGCGAAGGTTGCTAAACTTCTTTTGAACTCACGAATCACGAACGATCGCATCAAAACTTTATTACTATTTCTTGACGAATTTGATTTCACCGGACCGATTTACTAAATGCATGACCACGTACTGATTGTCTTGGGAGAATACATTAGCTCCCCCATTTTAACTTTCTGCTGGAATTTAAGGGATGCTGACCCTTCTGGACCAGTCCGTGGGGCGGATCGTGTCGGCGTTGCAGGAGAGCGAGATGCTGGAGAACTCCGTCCTCGTCTTCACCTCCGACAACGGAGGGGTTGGGGACGTGGAGGGGAGCCGGGGAAACAACTTCCCGCTCAGAGGGGTCCTCTGCCATTTCTCTCTTCCTCTTTAATCATTTGGTGATGCTCGGAGGTTTGCCTTTGTTATTCTTCTGGGAATCCTCCGCTGAATGCCCACATTACTTCTTAGCGAGTTCCTTCAGAGAAGAAATTGCAAATGAATTAAATTAGTAATGAGGAACTTCAGGAACAGGTGCTTAGAGTGGAGTGGGTCTTGGGGCCAAACGCCGATCCCGATGCCGACCTATTTCCATCTTCTTGTATTTTCTTTTCTTCTCCTCTTTCATAGCCCGTTATTTCGCTTGAACTTCTCTTTGACCGTGCATTCCGATGAGGCTCACTTCGTGACGGCCCGTTAACCAGCATGTCGATAGCCGATTCTCGTTCAAGAGCCCGATTTGCAATCACACGGATGACAATCATTTTCATCTAATAGATGAAAGGAACCCTGTTCGAAGCGGGTGTTCGTGCGGTCGGTGCTATCTGGAGTCCCCTGATCGAAAAGCCTCAACGGGTGTTCCAGGGACTCATGCACATCTCCGACTGGCTCCCTACAATCTACCACCTGGCAGGTAATAACCTCTTAATACTGCAGCTCAAGCTCAGGAATTTCATTGCAATTTGTTTTCCCCACAGGAGGGAATGTAAGTGATTTGCCGCCGCAACTGGACGGGTTGAACATGTGGCCCAGTTTGTCGAGGGACGAACCGTCGTTGAGGGGAGAGGTGTTGCTCAACATCGATCCCACCACTGGCTCCAAGGCACTCAGGGCCGGAAAATATAAGATCGTCTCAGGTGAGAACGTGTTCGTTTCTTTTTAGGGGACTTCCTTTCAAAAGCCAAGGGTTGATAAAAGTTTCGTCTTGCAACTGAAGAAAAAATACATTTCAATGAAGGGTAGGAAATCATGCGAGGAGACCTGTATGGGTGAAATAAAGACTGATATGTTGGTGTGATAGAAGGAAAATATAGTGGCTGCAAATGAGATTGCAACATAGCAAAGGAATCCTCCTTGACTGACTAAATAACGAACAGTGTCTGAGTGACCACCGTGACCATTGATGAAATTATTACACATGAGGTGAAATGACGCCATCGTGTAGCGTTTGATGCTCTTTTCCTTAGTGGGGCTCGTTGGAATGCCGCATCGGTTAGAAGCCTCCATTGTAGGCGAAGGCAGCCATATTGAAGAGGGAGTAGCTAAGGCAATGGAGCACATCGCATCGTATGTTGCAGTCTTTCCCAGTCAGTGCAATAATCTCAAGGGCAGTCATTCTTTAGCCATTGTGAAAAATTCCATAGTCTCTCATAGGATGACTCCTAAGCGGTTTATTCTGCTTCTATGGCAGCCAGAGTAGAACGTCATTAATGTGAAGGCTTAATTGGACGAAATAGGCAGCCCACTATAGGCACCCAGTCACCTGCGAGCACCTCCTCCATCACGAGCGGAACTTCCTCACCGCTGAGAATTCCCGGTCGGATGGATGTCACGGGACTTTCCTCTGAGTAGAGGATGAGGCATGCGCGATCTCATTGATTTCAATGATTTAAATTAGATTCCTATTCTTTATTGCATGTTCCCGTTCAAGTTTCTATTCGACCTAAGTTTGAGGAAGATCCCCTATTTTATTATGTAGCCTTCCATGACTACTGGTGAGCTTTGAAACAGTTCATTCCGTGCAGGGCCTCAGGAGTACTTGAATGTGGAGTTCAACGGTTGGTACGGAGACCCAGAAATCCTGCACCTCAACGAAACCACAAAACCCCTCTATGAAGAAGCCCTGGAGTACCTGGAANCCTCTATGAAGAAGCCCTGGAGTACCTGGAAGAGAACGATTTCGCGGGTGCCACCTTGGGTGACCTTGGGTATTTGCCCTCGAAAGAAAAAAAGGAATTTCTGCGGAAAGAAGCCGCTGTCACCTGTCTTCTAGAGGAAACGAACGTGACAGCCTGCGACCCTTCTCAGGCCCCCTGCGTCTTCGACCTCAGTGTTGATCCGTGTGAACAGAGGAATCTAGTGAAAATAAGCTCAAAGTCTGACACTTGTGAGTGGGACAGAAGTTTCTGGCCCCCGGACATTCTGAGTTTCCTAGAAAGGCGTTTGCTCGCCTTCGAGGAAACCATGGTACCGCCTCTCAATCGCAACGTTACAGAGGACCCAAATGCCGATCCTTCCCTATGGCATGGAATGTGGACCGATTGGCTGGACAACGATGCCCTCTCCTCAAATTAAAGTGGCGTCACTTACTTTCCACCTCGGTGGAAGCAGATATACTGAAATATGTTAGAAAAAAAAAGCTGTGCCTGAATAAATTTCCCTTTCCCCACCCCTCACTTTGGTGAAAGTGCGAAGGGAAGGGTTTTCTTTCAAGAGCGCTATACATCCTTACAAAAATGTTCGAGACCCATGAGGTCAAGAAAAAGAAAAACAAATGGTTAAGTACCACGAAGCACTGAACCACGCCATCCCGAAGAAGGTGACGTCGCCCTCCCGCCCGATTCAATCCACGGCGATGCGATGAGGCGAGTTGGCGCCAGAGCAAAAGGTCCTTCACTGCAGTCGGGTGAGGGATCAGGATCCCTGCTTTGGAATTTCAATAACTTTTGCCAACGAATTTCGAGAATCCGTTCCTCGAGTGACTCTACTCCGAACAAAGATGATCTACGGCTTGGAACATGGAACTAACAGGCCCTGGGAATGGAATTCGCTGAGGTAAAAGCCAAAGAGCTATTTCAGGGTTTCCTAGTCCGATAGCGATGAATGTGCTCGTGTTTAAGGGCAATCGCAATAAGCACCTGCTCTTTTCCGTGGCGAACCCCAAGGGCGCCTGGCCCTACGTTCAAATGTTTCCTTTCAAAGGCGTTCCAAGATTATTTGAAGGGTTTCCTAGAAATAATGAAGAATCTTGACAGCAAAATGCAATCTCGGAGATCGTAGCGAGTTCGCCCTGAGTATATATTCATAAGCATTCGGTAAACGAGCTCCTCATCGCGCATTCATGTACCTCGTGAAGATGTTGTAAACCGACCGGAGGTTCTGCGTCCATCTGGGGAACACCATAATTCGTATCAACGGCCGACCCCAAGGCTCCTTGCGCCAGCCCCTTTCAATATCTATATTACCGACATCCCAACCACCGAATCACGCGAGTTCGGGGAAGGCTGATGACCTCGAACTTGCAATTCGATCCTTGCATCCCACCGAGATCGAAGACACGCTGACGAAGGACCCACAGGAGCTCGAACGATACTTGAAATCCTGGCGCCTCTTCCCTAACCCCAGTAAAATAGTCGTAAGTGCCTTCCACTTGAACGACAAACGCGCAAACATGCCCTTAACCATTGCTTTTTTTTCCAGGAAAAAAAGTGATCCATCCCCAAAATATCTGGGTGTCACGTTAGACCGCGGCCTAACGTTCCACAAACATCTCAAGAACAAATCTGGAAAGACAAAGTACCGCGTGAACTTGGTTCATTAACTGACTGGCGCAACTTGGGGAGTCGATGCTCCCCATTGGGTCTAGTTTTCTCCACCACTGAATACGAACGCTGCTATGTGGATAATTACGGGCTCACTCGAATCAACTCCTCAGTTATGGCTTCTAGTGTTGGCCGACATAGCACCAGCCCATCTCCGCTGAGATGCGGCTCGTGTCAGAGTACCACGAAGCCCTCAACAACCCAAACCGGTCCAATCGACCGAGACCTAGCAAATCCGCCGGCCGACCGTTTGCAATCCAGGAAACCATTCTGGAACGAGGCAAACACATCGACTGAAGAACGCCGACGAAGTGATCGTGCTGACACGAACCTACCTACCTCATCACCGACCGAACAAGACCACCTGGACCACCTGGCTTCTTCCTGCCAAGAAAACCACGGTCCACCGCACCCTCCACGGACGCTGCAGACAACTATTCCAAAAGTGGAGAAGAAATGAAAATCCAAAATGTGATCGTGGCGCACAGAGCCAAACCATCCAACATATTGCGAACGACTGTCCAATCAGAGCATTCAAAGGTGACACAAACTACATCCATTCGCCAGCCGCAGAAGCAATCTCCACGGCTCCTTCCAGTCTCGTTCGTGGCAAGGCCCTCCCGAGCGGCTAGCTGCGTGAAGGCCTTTTCCGCGTGCCTGGAAGTGTATAAAAGGCCGTGGCTGCAGCCACTCCACTCATTCTTCTTACAGCCCTCGCCGCGGCAGCTTCGTCTGGCTTTCGCTCTCGCTTTCCTTGACTGCGCTTCACCGTAACATCATTTAATTTACGATAATCTACGCAGAATCTCCAGGACCCGTCCTTTTTACGGACAAGGATCACAGGTGAACTCCATGGGCTCGTTGAGGGCTTAAGAATGTCTTGTTCCAGCATTTCATTTACCTGCTGCTCTATGACCTTTTTTTGATCATAGGATATTCGACGAGGTGCTTGCCGAATGGGGGGTGCTGCGCCTGTATTAACTATATGCTCAATGCCTTGCGAACGGCCAACCAAGAAAAGTATTTACCTCCGCGCACTGTTTTTCTGTGAGTCCTTCTGTTTGAATATCAAAAGCCTGCAGCTGAAATTTGCAATTGTCGAGGGAAATTGAATTGGAGCGAACTGCTCTAGACACTGGGTTTGCTGCTGCTATGGTTTCGACTACGCCAATGCGCTGTCCTGGATGCAACCGAATGACCTCATCTGTGGCATTCAACATCCTTTCTAGAACATGTCCATCTTGGACTCGATTGACTGTCCTTGCAACAACTAAACCCGGAGGTAACTTCGCCAGAGGTTCTATCAAGATGTCTTTTTCAACTAGTGCGTGCGTGATCTCTACGCGCACTGGGAAACAGATTTCTGACCGAGCCGGGACTATAACTGGTTCAGTCATACGCACGACTCTGATGGGCTCGAATGTATTATTGCCAATTTTCCGCACCAGTCGACCTGCATCAACATCTATTAGAATTGGGCCTAGAGGGTTTTCATACAGAAAGTCATGGCCAAAAAGACACGGTAAAACCTGGTTTATGACAACCCAGAAATTATGGATAAAGACCACATTTTCAACTTCGATTTGCAAAGGGATTGAACCAATGACTTTCAAGGGATTTCCTCCTGCTGAAAGCAAGTGGGGCCTTTGTCTTTTCTTGACAATTTCTCGCGCTTTGGCAAGTTTTTCAGTTACAAATGTCTCATCTACTAGGGAGTAGCTAGCTCCTGTATCTACCAAGACTTGGGCCTGCAAGTTTTCAATACCAGCAGTGATATACACAGCGGAAGGAGAGAGACAATATTTCAATCCTGACAAATTGAGAGCGTCGAGGGGCTTATTGCCTCCTGGTCCCAAAATACTCTTCCCGGCGTAAGGGGAATTTCCATTGGACTTTCGGCTGGAAGAGACAGTATGTGGGGCATCAAGGAAACGGAGCGGCTGTTGCCCCCCTGAGCCAGTCTCTACCAATTTCCCTGGTCACGAGATGATCCCTGACAAGAGTTATATCTACTCGGCCTACCTCTAGAATCATCGCGTCTTCGTGGGGCATCAAGGAAACGGACCGGCTGTCGCCCCTCTGGGCCAGTCTCTACCAGTTTCCCTGGTCACGAGATGATCCTTGACAAGAGGTATATCTACTCGGCCTACCTCTAGAATCATCGCGTCTTCGGCAGAAAATAGCTGTGTGTCCCGTTCTCCCACAATTTTCACACACTTTCCTTGGTAGGGTGTGACACTGATCCAATGTATGGCCTGGCTTTTTGCAGTAGCCACAGCTGATGCCTGATCTGGCGACAAAGTGGCGCGTTGCCGTGCGGCTCCTACTGCGCCCTCGCCATTCCTCGTCTGAACTGAAGGGAGAGTCAGCGTCTTCATTACGAGATCTGCGAGAGGAGTTTTTTCGGGACCGGCTCTGCCATAATTATTCAACCATGACCGTGAGGTTGCCCAACTTTCTTCGTAACTGGCTAAAGTCCGAGAGAGCTGAAACACCGGTCGAAGCTTCAGGAACAACAGATATTGTGCTAAACTGTCTGCCGAACGAAGTATCGGGCACGTGCAGTGTTTCTGCTGCTTCCAACCTCTGCGCGTGAGAAAGAGCACCGTTTTCCCCAATTGCAGAATCGCGCATTTCTGCGCTAATAGTATTGCGCCATCTGACTGGCAAGCCATCAATGAATTTCAGAAGGTATCTGGGGTCAGCATCTGGGTTTGATGCCTGGCCCATAGCTGCATGGTACAGCAGCCTTAAGGATTTTTCATATTCTCCTACTGTTTCACTTTTCCTCATCACCCGATTTTCATATTTTGCTAATTTTAGCCTGGGCTCATGTGCACTAATCATACGCTTAATTTCTTCAATTAGCTGCAGGAAAGACTTCCCTGAATCTGCCATGATGCAAATAGATTGGTGGACCGAACCATCGGGAAGACTGAGAATGAGAAAATTCTTCTTTTGCTCATCGGTCCACTGATTGGCCTCAGCGATACACTGGGAGATGGCCAAGTACTGCCCAAGATCGTCTCCCACTCTGTAAACGGGGGGACGCAGGCTAAGGGAGGGAGCCGAAATGTGAGCTTGATTTGGATTGGAACTTGCGCCGTCCTGAACCTGACTAGACTTAATCATTTCAAATGTCGAGCAACAATGTAAGCAGTAATCAAGTAAAACAAAGTGAACCAGATGTAAAAGAAACGCGTTACTACAGAAACAGCAACACGGATAACTTCCTATTGAAGCATTAATGCCAATGGCTCCGTTGAGAAGTGCTGTATCGGCGGCGTAGATGACACTTTCGAGTAGTGTTGAATCAGCAGGTATAAATGGCTCCCTTGATTAGTGTTGAGCGAATGCTCCACGAATGCCCCGAATATCCAGAGACCGCCACCTTTATAAGGGCAAGTCTGGGCGGAGAAAGTGGTTCTCCGAGCCAAGGTGAAGGGGCTGGTACATGCCCCATGGCGAGGGCGAAAAGGGGTGAAAGGAAGAGCATCAGGAGGCAACGAGAAAATGACACACGTACCATTTGGGGTGCAGAGTTCAGAAAAATATCCGACTTTGGAGGTACATGCCCTGGGGGCAGACATTTTCGGGGAGAAGTATTTTTTAAATATATATCATGATGGATGAGGATGTCATCCAGAGATGCTACTGCGTGTCCCCGTTTTGGTGGTGTAGTGGTAGCACATCTGACCGGTAATCCTGAGGTCAAGGTTTCAATTCCCAGCCTTTCCATGCCCTTTTTTGGCTTATCTTCCCTTCCATGTCCTGTTGCTTGAATAAAAAGGAGAGACATGGAAAGCTGAAACGTGGCATGGACGTGCCTACTGAAACGATGAGTTCAGGAAAAAAGCAAAATTTTAGAACCATGCCCTGGGGGCATATTTTTGGGGGCAGACGTTTTCAAGTTTTTTTTTTCTTATGGTGTATTGAGCTAGTGTGGAAAGATGAAAATACCTGATGAATAGCTGAGTAAAGAAACAATTCTACTTTCATTTTATATATAGATGATCGTGAGCAGCTGACTGACATAAGTAGCTATTCACATCTTGAGTTCTGGAAAAATTCCACTTTGGTGATACACGCCATAGGGGCACACCTTTTCGGGAAACATATTCCCAAATACTTCTCTTTGCTTCAATCACACGGAGACCCATGGAAAGCTGTAACATGGCAAGAACGTGACATGCGAAGCACTCAGCTGAAATGTCAAATGTCAAATTTCCAAAATATTTTTAGGGGGCATATTTTTTGGGGACGTAACGTTTTTAAATTTTTTTTTTATATGCTAGGGAATCAGGCAGAAATAGAAAAATATCTATTCCTGAATCACTTCTTCTCATAAGAGTACAAGTAAAATAGAAATATATCAATAGAAAATCAATGACAGCATTTATTTATCATTCCAGGGCAGTAGGACTTATCAAGTCCTCAACAATTTGATCAACCTGGGAGAAGAAGCTGTTAAGGAATTTCTGTCGGTGGCGAAAGAAATTGAGAAGGAGGAGCCAGGACGAGTGGCTAAAAAGCTATATTTCTGCGGAAGCTTGGGAATCCCCATATCAAAAGAAGCGACTTCTTGGTGAGGTTCATTTATTTATCCTTTTAAATGACACAATTTGATGTGAAATATTCATCCACGTTACAATTTCTTCTTGAAGTTCTCCCATTTTGAAAACTCAATACTACAGCTAAAATGCCCTATTTATTCTCGAATTGCAAAATTTTCCATCAATTCCTTTAGACAAATGCACAATAAACTTCATTACATTTTCTTCAAGGATTTAAAAAATAGTCTAGTAACAGGTTACCACTAGGACTCCTTGGGCTGTATTGTGCTGAAATTTATTTAAATCAGGTCTTTCAAGTCGCATACAGCCGTCTTGATGTAAATTCCGCTCTGATTGCACATAATATTTTGGTTTTGTTTTATTAAATCCATATTTGTGTAATGAGTCAATTCCAATGTGTGATATGACATGGGTCTGTTCCAATTAACAGGAAAACTTCAAACATGTGAAGAGTGGGAGCGACTTCAAACACCTGGAAAAGAAACTGGAAGAAGTCATCCAAAAGAAGCAGCTCCTGCAATCTTTCATCAGGTATCTATCTCGGCAGTTCAAATGCGTATCAATATATTATAACTCTTTTACTATCATGCAATTATGTCCAATTTCTTTGAAAGACCTGCTGGTGTGAGTGAGGAGGAGGTGATGGCGACACACCGTGATCATGTCACAGATGAAGCCTTCCGGCCGTTCATGACCCTGAAGGATCCCGAGAAATGTGGTGAATGGAAGGCCTACATTCGTTTATGCATTCATGGAGAAGTCACTGATAGATCACATCGAGTAGAAGGTGCTGAAGTAAAGATTCTCGTGGGAGACCCATTGAAAGTTCCTGACGGCTCATTCCAGGAACCTCTTGTTGGAGCAGTCTTTTTTGTTCAGGCGAGAATCTCCTCCTCTTGACATATGAACGTGTTCAAGGAAGGGTAACTTTGGATTATAACTGGATTTTTCCCTAAAAGACTGCAGAAGAAGCTGAAAGATATATTTTGGGACTCCATGCTCACCAACGCAGACTTCAAGGGGAGAGGTACATACCAACCGCTTTTCTAGTCGACAACGAATCAGAAGCTGGCCACATAAAAGAGAGGATGAAGAGTATGGACGTCAAGACTGCTACTGCAATTCTTCTCGGGAGAGCAAGTGAAGGTAATCCCATCGGAAATTTAGTGGAAGTCATTATTTGAAGTTCAGATTAGCACAGTCTTGGTTGTGGAAGCGATTCATGCAAGCGTTGTGCTGAAAATTGATAACTTAAACGTTTCCTGAATTCCAGGTGAGCTTTTTCCCAGGACACATACCCCGGCAGTCATTGGCAGCAAGCGTTGTATATCCCTGAGTAATTCTGTTGTGACCATGAAGGAGTTCTTGCAAGCCATTGCTGGAAATTCTCAGGGTTGGATCTTAACCAGCGTCCGCTGGATTCGTGAGTCCCACTATGCACAATGATTAGCAAATGTTCCCTGTATTATACATGATGGTACTAATATGCCCCATACTTTGTTAACAAACCAGGAGAAGAGGACCTGCCTGCCCAGTTGAAATTATTGTCGCTGGTCGATTTGAAGTTTGGGTTGGATCCAAGGAGAAGCAGCCAGGACATTGATCAGGAGCAGGTCAGAGACCAGGAACAAGAACCCGAGACAGAGTAAGTTTTTAAATGTTAATCTCAGCATGAATGTGCCAGTTAAAATTCACTAAAACATGATTTCTAATATTCCTGTGTGAACAGTTTGGGGGACAACACATTAGGAGCCTTTGATGAAGATATGATTGGAACTCCAGATTTGCTTCAGACTCTAGGTATGTTTTACATAACTTGGTAAATCGAGATTCCTTAGGAAGAGTAAATCGAAGAATGACCGCATCCCAATTACATAGCTTGCCAAGAGACTGCCTTAGCATTTAGATTCTTAGAATCAAGTTACAGGTATTCCAAGAATAATAGGTGATTCCTTCGTGTATTTCCTGTGTTTCCATAGGCCAGTGACCTCCTAGGACATGCAAGAGTGGGATTGCAGGAGGCCTTACTCATGGAAAATTATGGAAGTTTAATTATTTTTCTAAAATGTTTCACTCATTCATGGGTTAGAAGGATATTCTGTCATAGCGCTCTTCTCCTTAGGTGATCTAGTGACACCTCTCTAGCCGAGCGGGTATTCCGATTATGAACGTGCTGCTGATCCTACCGTTAGGACTCCGTGCTCCTCACAGTGAGAAGGCTCCTAAAGAGGGATTCTACTTCTATAATTCTTCAGGAGATGGGAGGGACTCAGGAGACTCTTGGTCAGTTTTTATCAATCCCACATGCCTCACTTAGCTCAAGTATTGGAATATGATCATGACGATGTCTTCTTACAAACCAGGAACGTGGCCTTTTTGAGAAATCAGGAGAGGACGCACATCCATGGCTCCTGGTTTTGGATGGATGCACATAACCTGCTGTCATCATTTCAGTAGAAAAGCTTCTTGCTGGTCAGTTCTGTGGGATGCATTATGGATGTCTCGGTGAAAGACTGGGAGCCAACTAGAGAAATGATTACTAATCCAAACCTCTTCTTCCTCCAACAGACTTTGGTTCCATGGAGGCAGAATTGGAACATGCGTAATCTCTTTCCTGGAAGACGTGAAGGGTAGTGGACAGCTTGTATCACTTCTCAGCTGGCAGTATCAAGTACTTCTGTTGCCTTTGAACCTATTTCCAGCGAATACTATGTGCATTTGCGAGTGTGACCCGTGTATATTTGTCTGATTGAATTGTGTAATTTTTAATTTGCCTTGCCTTGATATTCATTTGTAAGCTCACTTCTACAAGTGAGATGCTTGCAATTTTTGTTGGATTGAGTATTTCATTATGTTCTTATGTTATGACTGCTCAACAAAAGAATGAAGTTTTTCAGCTTTCCCATGTATTGACTACATGTCTTTAAAAAATAATTAAAATATTATTTCACGTAATTGATGTACGACACACCTCATATGTAAACCCATGAACTTCTGGGAATGCTAATTCTGGAAGAAAAAAAAGATATCTCTCTCTTGCCGTTCATTCTTAGTCGTCAACGTAAAATTATTCTGAGGAGAAATATAACTTCATGTTCTGGAAAGAAGGAGACATATTGTCTGAAATTAACCAGGATCGAAGCTGGACCGAAGACTTTTACACGGTTTACCGTGGCTGAGGGAAGCCATATATGCGAGAGATCCGACCTGGTTTCCCTTAAAGACGGTAAACCGTGGGGAAGGGAAGTCGGTTCTCGTTCGGGTATAGACAGTCTGGCTTCGGAATTTCTGCCACATGGCACCCATTCCCTTTGGTACAGGGCATGCGCGGTTTCTCTAGGATAAAATATTTTTACCGTATGGAATATTTCTCCTTCAGACCTTCTCAATGCATGGAACCCTACCTGAACGCAATAAATTAATTCATGGTCATCAATCTCTACTTAAGAATCCCTAAGAATCACAATAATATTGTTTTTGGGACATTGAGCCACCATTTCCCCAATTCGAGATGAGTACTTATGCGATTCTTCATAATGGCCAATAAATATTTTAAGAAGGTTGTTTGTCAGCATCCAACTGCAAAAGTATCTCAAAAGGTATGCATAGCCAGATGGCATGAAAACGCAAGACATGTGGCTTCACACTATGAGATTTCCTTGAAACACGATGGACTCGACAATTGCATATCCTGATGTACCACAATTGTCTCCATGCCTAAGGAGGTCTAGGGAAGAAATTATTGAGATCGGAAATATTTCCTGTCGGACAGGAGGAATGCTTTACCAATTTATCGATTGTCTCCATATATTTTGAGCAAACGAAGAAAATCAATGCCATTATGCACGTCAGTACGCAATATGAGGACCAAAATGTATACATATGTGGAAATGTGGCTAATTGAAAAATCAATTCCTTAATTGAAACTTGTTGTTATATAGTACATCCGTTCGAATCGCGGGTCAAGAGAGATAAGCAAAGGAAGACATAAGCGTGTCAGGCCAAAGGGAAAACTTTATGACTTATGAGGGGGCAGGGGGAGTGAAAAAGGAAACCAGTGGCTAAGCTTCCTCTCCTTCCATCCCTCTACTTCCCACAATTCTAGAAATACCTTCCCTCTTACATTCATTGATATACCTTCCACCCTCAAAAAAGGGGCAGAGTCGCCCTGGGGTTCGTGGGTGGCCGATTTGATTGATGCTTCCCTCTTCTTGCCTCATTAGGTCAGTTCCACATAGATCTGGCAACTAACGATTCAAGCAGATGTCCTATATCCGAATTGTTGTGTATTTTTTTTGCACTTGCAAAAATTCGTAAACACTTTCCTGACGTAAACGGGCAAGGGGAACTGGACTCATTAGATTTTACATGTACGATTCGCAATGGCTTTCTGCTCTTTACGGCTCCCACTCACAACCATTTCGTTGCACCATCTCGCAATAATCTCGATATAATCTCGATACAATCTCGATAATTCGGATGAGACGTAGTAAGCGGCGCAGATAGTGAGGGGGTGCCGACTTCCATCCCCCCCTCCCTCCACCCCAGGCGCCCTCTTTGAGACAATGTTTCCCCTCTGATATTCCTCAAGTACTTATTAGTTCCTCTACTCTGCTGTCCTGCTCCTCCCCCCCACCCGACAATTAGACCAAAAATACGCCACTGGACGCAAAATTATTGGGAATTGCATACGATAGTTACTTTGTTTTTCAGTAGCTTTTCACCACCGCTGACATCAATATTTTAGTCCTCCCTTCCAGTATCCTGTAGCGAAGGAGTTGGTAAAACACTCCAACACTGTCATTGACTTGAAAATGAGTTAATGATTTGCAATTTATTATCTTTTTCACAATATCAATCTCTTTTTTTTCCCCAAAGATATATCGCTACGATCTTGAATATCATAAGAAATCATGAAAATCATCCTAGATATGGACGAGCTGACTGAACATCTAGTCCAAGTCTGAAAATTAGACAATCGTCAACAAACAAAATCGTCAACTATTTTTCATGGAGAAAATTCTAATATGTTTACATATAAATACATTCCGAATTGTTCTTGTGTCAATGTGGGATTATTGCAAACAGGACAGCCATATAAATACAGCTTGATAATTAAAAAGGAAGAGTCCGTTGAACTCCCCTTACCTGCTAACATTACAAATTACTTTGCCCGGATGAGGGTTAATTAACTAATGCCATTATTTCATATTTGCCATAACGCTGGAGACATACCTGTGATGCATCCGTCCGTTGCGAAGGATTTCAGCGGGGTAAGTGCCAAAAAAACAGATGAGGCCGATGAGTTTGGGTCCTCTTCTTCAGCATCTCCTTTTGGATTCACTTCACCATAGCCTGTAACATCGGCAATACATTAATATGCGACTAGACGTTTCAGTCCTGATGGCATTTTATCTAATCAATGTAATGCTGTAAAATCCCTTCTCGATTTATTTAACACCTTCACCAGTCGCGCATGAACATGAGCCCACTTCCACCGAGACATTTGAAACATTAACTTTCAACTTTAATGGATGTTTCTACATTGTGAAATTTAAATATTGATATAAACAAACTTACTTGAGCATGACGATGGCGTAAAGGATGCTGACAACTGATGACCGATCAATGGGATTGTGAGCTTATTACTCCTTGCCAAAGGAGCAAAGTTATCCTCTATATGGAGTTCTAATGTTGAAGCTTAAAACTGAAACTACCTGTCTAAAACTCTACAGCAGGAACTTCTAAAACCTGAATATGCAAATGAAGACTGGATAAAAGGTTTAAAAAAAAAAACAGCAAGGAGAAACAATCAAGATAATATTTGCTACTCAACGACTGGAAAGACACTCGACAAGAACAGGCAAGAAATTATAAAAACGAAATTGTAGAGAAAGTATACATTTTCGCCTGTATTTTCAGAAACTTGGGATGAAGAAAAACGTGACACAGGCAAAAATAAACGTGAGGAAGGGAGCAAGGAGAGAGGGAGTTCTTCCTGAAACCACACTAATCCACAATGATGCAGATGGGGCATAGAACGACTTGTGGCCGCGTGAGGTGGGGGGAAACTGAGGACCTCACATTACAACGGCCTCCGGCCTGGCTTGGTAGAACGAAACTCCGCCTCCTTCGCTCCGAGATTGGAGAGGACTGATAATTTCAATTCTATAGGAACGAACAACTATTCATTGCCGAACTTCGCTTTCCTTTGGAGAATGTCAACTCCTGATGTCACATCCTCAAAGGAGTCAGATCATGAACTGCATCATGACTTCATTCGCAAATGGGCTGATGTCTTTCCCGGGGAAATTATAAGTGTTGAATACGGGCAATCTCTCAATGGTTTCCTACTTGCTAGTGCTCTTTCCCTTCCCTTCAATCCCTTCCTACCCAAAGCATTTGACAAAACTTCTCACGAATGACAGGCTGATGTATGGGAGCAGACGAACGACCAACGCCCTGTAACAATCGTGCATCTCAGCTGAGCCTGCTTGCACAGAATGAATGGAGATACCTGCTTGTCGGGATGGGTGCATGCTAATCGATATTATCAAAAGAAGGGCTCCAAGACTACCAGACAAGCCTTGAGCGAGAGGGTGCAAGTGGCATGGGAGAGGGGAAAAGCGGGGGTGGTGACGAGGCTGTGAGGCTAGTGGAGCGGTGCATGTCCTTTGTCTCCTCAGAGCCCTTTTTTCCAATCCCTTCAACATGGGCCCACGGAAATGCGTTTAAACAGGACATCCAGTCGACTTGCTGATCTTCCTATGATCAAGTTATTTGAGGAATGGCATTGTTTCTAATTGAAGAACAATGAACACAATGAAAATACGTTCTCACTTTCCTAAAAAGTCCGGTTTACGGCTGTAACTTCAGCCATCGAATTCCTCACCTGCCTTTAAAGTGAAATTAAGCTTCATGGTTCCCATGTTAAAAAAATGAGTTGGATTCCGCACAGAAAACATTTGCGTTTACATGCAAACCCCAAATTGTTAACTGTGCCTTCCTTCTCCATTGTCTAAGTCAGGGGTTCCCGATCTTTTTTTATTTGCGGCACACATAAGGACACGAATTTTCCGCGGCACACCCAGCCTGGATTTGCAGAATTTGGACATGATTCTCACGTGGCATTCATGTCCCCATTAGCGAGGGAAAGAGAATGTCAGAATAGAGAAACACACTTCCTCTTTCCGCTCAAAATTGAAAGAATGAAGAACAGAGGAGGAAGCGAAAGGGCGAGCTATCGACCAGCTATGAACCTCCGCCTTGAAGAAGAGGTTAATCCTATGGACTTCAAATAAGACTGTGCGCAAGAAGAATTATCCGTTATCTGGAAAATAATGGATTCTTTACTGGGAGGGAATGCTCACCCTTGGCTAATCGCATTGATGAGAAAGGTTCCCCATTTCCCTAGTTTTGGTAAAGAGCCAAAAGTGAATGCCATGCGGCAGGAATCAATTGAAAATTTGAAATGAACTCATGATTGTCATGCGTTCCTGCGGGATTCCATCTCTAGTTAATTTTTTCAGGTTGAAGCACAATAGCGGAGGCAATAATGCCCAAGGAAAAGAAGATCCTCGTGAGATGAAAAAAGAAAAAAAAATATATATATATATTGTATATTGTTATGCACTTTTCAGATAATGCTAGGCGGTTTCTGCTGTCCTGTGCAAATGGCATCGCTTTTCTCTGCCATCAATAAAACAGGAATGCAAGAAAGAAAAAATTGAAACACAAGAAGAGGATGTCGGGATTGCATTATTTATATTTCCCCCTCCAGAAAGTCAAAATTATTTGACTGAGCTTTATCTGTCGCACTTGGTCTCGTTTGTAAGACCATCATCTAGATGCTTCAAGGCCAAGGCGCATTAAGGAGAAAAGAAGGGGGAAACAAAGAGACATTCTACCCCCTTGCTTGGCAGGACAGGTTTTTGAACCCATTGGCAACCAGCGGTATCAGTCACCAGAACGGCACCGGCAGCTTGCATATCGGCCTGTTGCCGATGAAGCAGATTGTGCCAATGTCCTAAGATGAACGCACAGAACGAATAAAAAATGAATAACATCCACAAGAAAGGGGCTTGGAAAAAGTTGGGCCCTCCTGATACATCCATGGATGAATGAATGTCACTTTCGATAGTTGGAGGCATGGTAGGCTTTTATTACCCGTCGCGAAGGTCACACTTACCCTCCTTCCCACACTCTACGATCACAGACAACGGATTGTGGAATACGGATGGAAGTCCGCCCCGATCGAAGCTACTGTAGAAACGACGAAAGTAGGATGAAGTGAAGTAGGATGGGAAGGCATATATATTATTGCAGGCTCACCTCAACTGCGAATACGGCGCTACGAAATGGTTGATCAAAATAACCCTCAGGCACCTCAAGGTGACTTCCAAGAACAGTGATAATCTCAGAGTCAGCTCCCAGTTCTTCAGTATTCTGTGTTACTTGTCCGCCTATACATAGTTCCACATAGCCCTCCATTCTTTCTCCTTCTCTGGGTTTTCCAATCTCATGAAAGGTTTGAGCGCCAAGTCTGTCACATGATGTGAATATCTGTGGTCCATCTCATCCTCCCTTATTCCAGCAAGCCTGTCAAATTTCGATATTTGAAGTGCTTTTTCTTCTATGCTGCGACGCTTAGGGCTGGGATCGAAAACACAATAATAAATAAAAGTTTTTCATCGTTGATGTTGATACTTCAGATAACAAATCCGAATGAGGGTCAAATGAAGGAATCATACTCGGAAAATGAAGTCCTTAAAGTCATCTTCCGGATGACATCTTCCAGGTTATTCCCAAGCTTCCTCATGTCACCCTGTAGTGTCCTTCTGTAGTGCAGGGATTGTAGTGTAGTTCTCACTACAGTCCCTGTAGTGAGAATGGAACAATCTGATTTCATCAAGTGTGCCTTGATGAAAATGGGAAATCTTGGTGTGCACTTCATATTTTGCGCATATTCGTTATAAGTAAAACATGTAAAAACTAGGGCTGTACCAATATATCGGCAACTTCTGTTATCGGCCGCCTGTATGGTCCAATATGCGCTATCGGGCGGTTTACAAGCTCCAAGTGCCGATGTCCTAAGAAGAACATGCGTAATGTATCAAAGGAAAAGAAAAATATATGAACGGGGATACGGGGATTGGCAATTGATTATCAACAGCAATAGGAAAAACTCGGTCCCACTCGCTGTATCCATCGATGAATGAATGTCATTTTCGATAGTTGGAGGAATGATGGGATTTTATTACCCGTAGAGAAGGTCGCACTTCCCCCTCCCCCTCCCCTCTCTCTCCCGCTCTCTCTCTCTCCGATCACAGGCGACAGATTTCGGAGTACGGATTGAGATGGTCGCCCCAAGCAAGGCAAGAAACGAAGAAAGTGACGCCTCCGTCCCATCACAGTGAGGAAAGACTGAATCCCCCGATCCCTCTCTCTGGTTCCATCGATGCATTATGCCTCATTTCGATGCTTCGATATTTTTTAAACACCTAGCGCGACAGAAAAAAAAATAGAACATGGCTATGAATGGTATGAATGGCATGAATAGTTCAATTTCAATAAATATTTAATAAAATTATAATTCCCTGTTTCTCTCTACTTCACGATAAACATCGGCTCCGGCGCCAGCTAATAGGTATGAGACAATAGTTATCCAAATGTGACCATCGGTACAGCCCTAGACAGAAGGTTTCTCTCCTTAGACTAGCAACATAGCAAGCGTTTCAACTTTTCAGATATGGTTCTTTCGCATCAGGAAGCTATCTACGATTAAATTCAAATGGAAACTTAAATTGAAACTGCATGCATATTATTTATTGGTATTCCCTACCCCATACAATTTTTTCCTTCACTATTTCGTCGTTTTTCTGACCCCTACATATACTGCTCAAATTATTAAGATTTGAGCGCATTGCGATATCGTTTCCAATGAAGCTCCAGATTAAAGAGGACAATGCTCTCCCAAAGTACCATAAAAGCAGGCTTCATGTCGTTCTGCAGGCATAGCTTTTCTGTGTGTCCTCTTCCGTTCGGAGCTAATACTCCTCTTTCCAGTGTCGGCTGTCCTACTTAGCAGTTCTTGGGCACAGGAGGTGGCTGGAGGGATTGAAGTTTGCGACCCTGGGGACTCTGCAAGGCATCCATGAACTCTGTCAAGACAGTGCAGAAATGTGGCAGTGTAAAGCATTTTCTTTGTAAGTATTGAGATTCAATGTTGAAGATTTTTAGTGAGTGATAACAACGAACTGGTTTCTATGTTCCTTTGGACTGGTGCCTGATTTCGCACCTGGCTCATGACGGATCTGCATAATTCTTTCGTTGAGACTCCGCACGAACTCCTGGAGTCTTCTGGTCTTCATGTGATCCTTTATTATAGATGCCGTCATCTTGTTTTTTCCGTAGATACGTTTCACCGGGATTGCAGCAGAATGCCTGAAGTCTTCAAACTCCAACTAAGAAGACATGAAATATACACCTGTTAGCCAGTAAACAGTGACGGATACAGGGGGAACAATTTTCTTCCGTTGGCAAAGCATTTTTAAATCCACATATATCCCAGTTTACCGAATCACTTACCCATCAAGTAGAAATCGTGTGAAGGTGAGAGCGGTCTCATATTGATTGCCATGATCAAAAACCTTGCACAAAAATGGTTTAATTGATTAATAAATTTAAAAGTTAATTACTTCGTTTATATGATGCTGTCCTTTTAATGCTCTTTCTTGGATCGGACTAGGCAGTCTCTTCGATATCAACGATGTCCTTTACGTCCGATTGCTAATTGCACTTTTCCCACTGCTAATTAACAATTACCCATGAGGGAAAGACTTCCGACCCGTCGAATGGTGCATGTGACATATCAATCACAAGCTCTTGAGTGGATTGCGATGGTGGATATTTTGGCTGCGAAATATGAGAAAAATATAGTAATTTTAATATGTAGACATGTTGAACGGAAGGAATGTCCGTTTGCGTTAGAACAGAAACCCATGGTTGTGGTTATATGTATCGTTAGGGTATGAGTTGGTTTCGGTGGTTCAGTGGTAGCGGAACTGATCGAGGTTAAAAGACCCGGGTTCAAATACCACTCGTGACTTGCATTTTTTGCGTCCAATCCCGGCAGCCCCCCGCCCTACCTTCAGTCTTCGTGACATGTGCCCCCCAAAAATTTCCAACCTCAACCTTTTTCACGCTGTGATTTTGCGTTTTTGATCGATACTCTAACCTCCGAAAAAAAAACAGGAAGGAGGCACATCAAGTGACCCGCATTCATTCTATGTTTGGCCGAACGAGCGAGAAAGTCAGCCAAATTTGGGGAATGATGGAGCAGTTGAATCAGAAAATGATTGTGGCCAAAGACCGCAACCCTAAGATCCGCTATACCAGAAAATAAAAAAAAATGAGAAAGACAAGTGACACTGAATTTCAAATCGCAAACCTGACCTCGATGTTCCTTGGTTCACAGTGTAGTTTTGCTGTATTAATGGCCAGGTACTCTTTATGATCTCCTCCTTTCATCCTAAGGCGGTTTCCAGTCTTATCTCCAATGTTGTCGCTAACCATGAGAAAGATCCTCCGCAGAAAGCGACTCTTCTTGTCTTTGAACAGAGCCATTGGCTTGACCAGTGTTGGACGTCTCTTTTTATTAGCACTCACAACGTCCTTTCGTCATCCCGCCGAACCTATAGAAAAGTTAGAGAATCTGCACCCGTTGACATTCAAATTAAAATGAACAATTCGATCTTTCATGATGATAATTACCCGTAAAGAAAATAACTGGTTGTCTAGGGTATAAATAAATGGCTTAAAAGGCACATATGTTTCTGGCTTTTCCGCCCCATTTATGAAATCCCTTTCCTTTCGAAAAAAAATCACTCCCAGACTGAGGACAATCATTCATAAATATAAAATATATCTGAGTTCAAAATAATTTCAAGTCAGTATGCCTAAAACTAACTTGGATCGGAGACAGGATTTCCAGGAGATAGATTTTCACTGGCAGAGGTGGAGGGTAAGTTGTATTTCTTCATCTCAGAGCTGCTGGATTCAAGGAGAGACACTACTCCGACACGTATGATCACCAATCTAAAAATAGAAAATATATTATATGTATATATTTGACTTTACGCCAATGATGAACTCGTCACCAACTCCTCATAAATGTTGACTCCGTCATCAAATTAACAATGAACCTTCACGAAATTGGAGTTAGCGATCAAATTTTTATTTTCGCATGAAAAAAATGTTTCAGTGCTTTACTGTATTCCAGTTTATGTTATGGTGTGCATCAGATATTAGCATGCAAACGGAGTCCCGCTACAAGCGGCTTGGAGTACAGAGATTTGATACGTACGAATATTTACCAGGCCTCCATGAACGTAGGAACAATTTAGATGATAAATCATTACATATTCATGACTCGGTCAATAGTACCTTTTGATTAACTAAATGCTCACCTTTTCTAGGGGCCCACAATTTAGGAAGGGCATAGAAAGAAAGAAAAGTGGCATGCTGGAATGTAGCAGGTACATGTGAAAGCTGGTCAATTTCCGAAATGGGGACCCCTGAGAGAGCATATATAGAAATTGCATGCACACCAAACTAAGCATAAATATGAAGACGGAACTCACTTCTCGGGATGAACACCTTGTGTTAGCTACTGAATGAGTGAAGACTATCCAAGGGCACCATATACACCAAGCTCGTGAGAGATTGACCGACCCTGGAGAGGAAAAACTGAAGCTCCTCCTCTCTTGCTCTCTGATTGGACCGTGCAAATGCGCCTTATTTTCATAATTCTTTTTTGGAAAGACGTGTCGCCATCGCTTCCATTTTGATTAAGCAATGACTATTTCCTTTAGTAAATTTTCAAAGAGGTAAAGGCAATTCTGATTGACGTCGATCATGGCTTTCGAATGCAGTTTATTTTTCAATTCACCGATGCTTATTATTCTCTCGGTCTTTCTAAGAGCTTAAGGTAATTCCGGACGACCTGTACTTTTCATCGATTTGACTCTAACAACCCCAAGAGAAATTACTAGATATAGTGTGCAAACGACACACGTACGTATTTGTGTCATGGGAGAATTTATTCATGTTGGTCCTACTAAAACGTGGCACAAGAGTGGTCACATTACGTCCGTATAACGGACGTGATGATCACGTCCGTTATGCGTGCGGCAGCTACGTTTCTTTTTCTGCCCGATTCGCTGGGATATGAAAAATTATTTGAAAACGTTATGTCCCGAGGTATTATGAACCCCAAAAATACTTTGGGAATTTGACGTTTTTGGTATTTGATCTCAGTGCGTCAGCGGTCACGTTCCTGCCAAGTTTCAGCTTTCCATGTGTCTCCGCTTGATTGAAGGAAAGAGAACTCTTTGGAAACATGTTCCCTGGAAAGGAGTGCTCATATGGTATGTATCACGAAAGAATAATTTTTCCTGAGCTCAACATGCGAATAGCTAATTATGTTAGTCGGCTAATCATGATCGTCTATATATAACAAAAGGATAAGTGCTTCTTTACTCAGCTACCCATTAGGTACTTATTTGCCAAGTTTAAAGTTGCTAGGGCACTCTGTTTTGCTGAATCAGAAAATTCCGGAAAATACACTTTTTGCAAAATGGGACCTCACCCATTTTAACTGAAACATAATTTTATTATTATTTTTTTTATTACCGAAAACCATTTTCAGTGAACTACATACCCACAAAGTTTCCACATGATATGTTTGTCTTTTCGCTGGTGAAAAAACATGTATGGAAAAGCCGACGCACCCAAAAGCTATTCCCTGAGGGGATGCAACATGATAGCTGAATATCCCTAACGCAATAACATCATGTCACTTATATGTGTGCCAAGTTTCACTTTTCTTTTCTGATAATCGGCAAGAAAAATTTTCCTTTAAAATATCGCCCCTCGAAAAAATCCTCCAGGGGATGTATTGAGACTTAATATTTTTCTTTAACTCCTTGTCTCAGTAGTCACATTTATGAAAAGTTTCAGCTGTCCATGTTCATCAACTTAACTTATGCAAAAAAATTAGTTGAAAACAACTCCTGTTGTAATTTGTGCACCAAGGGCATTTACTTCCAAAGTCTGAATTTTTTCTGCAGCATCCGAATAGGTAGTTATGTACCAAGTATCATCTTTCCGCATTAGCTCAATACGCCAAGACAAAAAAATACTTGAAAACGTCAGCCACTAAAAATATCCCCCATGCATGAATAAAGAATTTCTTGGATGTTTCCTGAACTCATCGTCTCTGTAGGCACGTCCATGCCTGGTTTCATCGTTCCATGTCTCACCGTTTTACACAAGCAAGAGTGATGTTATGGTGGAAGAATGAGTAACGGTATATGAAAGGCAAAAAACCCTAGTGAAAGCCACGGAATGACCGGGAATTGAACCCTTGCCTACTGATTGGCCGCCATACATGCAACCAATACATACAAAACCCAGGACATCCAGTCGGCCCTCTGAATCCCATTCTCATACGTAACAATATATATTTAAAAAATTGTCCCGCCAAAATGTGTACCCCCAGGGCATTTACCTCCAAAGTCGGATTTTTTCTGAACTGTGCACCCCAGTAGGTACATGTGTATCAAGTTTCAGATTTCTAACTTTTCTAGAACATGTTAGAATTAACGTTAGTCAGCCAGTCAGTCAGTCAAGATCATCTATACATATTAGATAATGGCTTATGCATGCAGATATAGATTTATCCTTAGATACACTAGGTGCACAGCAATATAGTTACAGAACCCTTGTCTGGGAAAACCACAAGTGATGTTGGGATCATCAATAAAACTGGAAGTGTACTTAATTAAAGAATTATAGATTTACTTCGATACGTGTTCGCAATAAGAGATGGATTGCGTCATTCATGACGGGTGAGAGTGATTCTCCTTAGGGAGTGTATGGGATTCAAGGGGTGAGTAATTTTAAGCAATGCTTAATGGTTGGGCCGCCTGCGGACGACGAACCAAATGCCGCAGACACGGCTCCTGATAGAATCTGATAGAATCAAAAGCTATGGGAAAGAGCCCAATCACTGGTATAATATTCCTGCACCGGTTCTGTGTTGCAGTCACTTCTGTGCTGCAAGGGTCGCACATCCGAGCTGTTTACAGGTCGAGCTACGGAAATGTCCATGAATCTTTTCCAAAAGGATGCAAGACCATTACATTCAGGAGTGTATTTAATGAGATCGTACTTGGATTGTTGCGAGAGAAGTTTAAATAGTCTTTTAAGGAAATCTTCTTCATAACCATTATCCAGGAGCCTCTGGTGTAAGAGCCAACTGTTAGAGAGGAAACCGTCCGCCTCAGAGCAAATATCTGCGTATCCTTTTAGCTGAGAAGCGACGACGTTTTTAATAATATGCCTAGGGATATTACTACTTGCATTCGGCAGACTCAGGAATTCGAATTCGAAATCTCTTCTTTTGTCGTAGATGCTGGTAATGAAGCGTCTTTCTGAATCATCAACTGCGATATTTAGGTCTAAATAATGGGCGGATTTGAACGGGGACGAGACCGTTTCCTCCAATTCCAAGCAATCTGGGTAAATGCCATCGATTTCGGCCTGAATTCTGGATTTGTTGATCGCTGCGAGGTCATTAATGTACCTGTAGGTGAATCGGTAATCATCTGGAAAGGACGTCTCGTTCATGTGCCTAGCTTCATAATAAAATAGGAAGAGATTCGCCATGTTGGTAGAGTAGTTGCTTCCCATGGGAATTCCAATCTTTCGCCTAAAAATGCTGTCCCCTATTTGGATATAATTGTTCTCCAGGCATTTCTTGAGCAGGTCGGAGAAGAAATCCTTATTCACGAAAGCGTACTTGAAGGTGAACCCTGTTCCTACATACGTTTCGAAAAGTTCCAGAAGGACACGATTTAGTAATTCCAGGGGAATCTTAGTATAGAGCGTCGAGAAGTCCCATGACATGACGGTGGAGGCTTCTTCGAGGTCGTTAAGGGCTTTAATTGCAAGCAGGACCTTTCTATTATTATTGACGATCCAGTGACAGTGGCAGGTTTTGCACTTTTGCTTGATCCTGTCACGGAGCCTGTCCAGGATGCCGTTCAGTAGAAGGGAAGGTCCTTTACAGCAGGTACCTACTGAGCTCGCAATGAATCTAAATTTAATAGGGTTCTTATGGAACTTGGGGTTAGCAAACAAGAAGGGTAGTTTCATGTTTTTCTCGTCCACTTCAATGTTAAATCTGCTATTAATTTTCATGAGAGAGCTCAAGATTCTATTTTGCCTCTCTCCAGCCTGTTCACATGTAGGACTTTCATTAATCTCTTTCTCCATGATCAGACCATATAATTTCTTGTAGATGAAACAGAAGTTATTACTTGCTTTGTCGATAACGGTGATTATAACATTATCTTGAAGCCTGTCCAGGGCGTCTTTAAGTTCTAATTTGCTGAAATCGAAGGGATTTTCAGAACCTATTGGAGTGAAATTACGGAGCAGGAGCCTGACACGTCCAGTAATGTAGATTTTCCACTCTAGAAAGGACTTGGGAGGAATTCCCGCCTTCCAAGCCGCGCTTTTTACGAATTTATCTAAAGCCATTAGGAACTCCTGATAAAATACATCCTTATTTAACTTCTTGTTCATCCTGTATTTGCTACCTTTTCGAAATAGGTTTTTAAGTTTGGCGTTTGCAACTATGTCCAAATCTCCAGTAATAACATGCCCATGATGCCTGTCTATGAATTTCCTATATTTGCCCTCATTACATGCACAGGGTAGACCTTCAAGAGTTGTCAAGTCGAGGTTTTGAATGAATTGTCGATAGTTGCACACGATCCTGCCAAAAGGTTTCTGCAGGCTGTAGGAAATCTTAGGATATGTATTTTTTGACAGGAAATTTATCTCTGGCAGCTGAACTACCTAGAACGGCATTCAGTTTGAAGGAATTTAGACATTTGCTTAAGAACGGAATAATGATGAAGGATTTTGTACGAGCTTTTCTTTTCTCCAGGGAATTAATTTTCAGCTTGTATTTACAGAAGTGAATGACAAAGTCCCAGAAGTGCCTGTTGTCCTCTTCGCTTTTAATAACATTGAGTAGAAATTTCAATTTGGTTTTGCAAAGGAAATTAATTTCGCTCTTTATTTTATTAATGGCATTCTTCTCTGCTAAAAAGTAATTTTCCCATTTCTTCAGCATCGAATGGAAGTTCACAAACTTCTTGTAAGGGTTCGTGTTAACTGAGGTCCTTCTAGGCCTTCTTTGCGAGGCTCTCTGCCCAAAACTCGAATTCTGCAGAATATTATAAATGCAATGTTGGCTAAGGTTCATGGACATGTTCATGCCTTGATACCTATCATTAAGGCCGTAAGGATAAAGTGTCCTGTGGCAAATGATCAGATTATCTTCGGCAGACAGTCTCTCAGCTTCATCTGCGACAATCCTAAGGATTTCAACTAGAAAATATCATCAAAACTGTGTTTCTGAAAATGCCGGATTTCGATATCAAGGGTTCTGTTCAATTTAATGCATGAACGATGATTATTCATCCTCATGTTCAGCGCCGTGCTGGTCTGGCCAACGTAGGCGAGCCCACAGGAATTGCAGGTGATCTTGTAAATTAAATGGCTATTTTTGCAGAAGGGTTTACTTAGATTCAGGTTCCCTCCCTCGACCATGTAGGGACAGGTACGACAACGTCGATTATTACATTTGAAGGCCGATGGTTGAAGTACCACTAAGAGCGGCCAACCCTTAGAGTACTGCTCAAAAACTCGACTGCACCTACAAAAGACGAATACATTTAACGGAACACAGAGTTGAGAGTGAGACTTGGAGAGGAGAGTTAGGAGAAACAAACAGCTGCCTGATCGGCTCAAAAGCCACCATTCCCCTCCCCCAGAGACCGCACCAAGTGATTTCTGTAGCCAGATATGTACCTTGAGCTGCTGAATGCAAAGTAAGAACTTGACCAGAACAGACAGCAGGTGTAATAATGTTGAGTCCTATGTTTAATAAAGAACGGCTTTTTAAGCGATTACCTGGTAGGGCAGTGGCCTGCTTCCCACCAAGGCGCATAGATAGTGGAAAGGAAATACCAATGGTGCCTGTCCCACCCAAACCAATCTAGGCGATGGAGGAATGCACCCCACTACAATTAAACGCTCCTAAAACAAGAAGCCTTCCGTTTTGCCTAGCAACCCATTGCTTTGGCTGATGTACGCAAATGAGTCCACTTCGTACTTGTACAATAATAATAATAATAATAGAAAACTTAATAAAGCCCGCTAGCATGGGGGTGTGTGTGTGTGTGTGTGTGTGTGTGTGTGTGAGTTCAGTCTCCATGGTGACCACGGTGTCAGTCCCACCCAGACCGATCTAGGTAAGGGGGAAGAAACCCTGCTCCCGAATATATATATATATTTTTTTACCTCAGTACTTTTCGTAGCTTTAACGGATGAAGCAATTTAAAGTTTTAAACTGAAGATCTGAATCGATCGGCCCTTGATCGGCCTTCGGATCTCGCCTTTCTTTCCCCTCCGACTTCCCCGAAATACGCCGTTTCGGAAAAAAGGCGAAAAGGAATGCATTGTGACAGAAATCCGATGTAAACAATGGCTCGGAACCGGCAGCCAGTCGTGCAGAAAAAATGGATACATTTGGTTTTTATTTTGAACGATGCAAAAGTGAGATGAAGAAGAAAAGATGGCCTTTCTGGCGAATACCGAATGATGGCTTTGGCCGTCTGGACGGCACATCGCCAAAAAAAATTGCATTAATTGGCTTAATTCTCGTGGCATCGATGGCTTAATTTTCTATTCTATTTAATTATTCTATTTAATTATACTTAATGATGCATGTCGTTTTTATACCTGGATTCTTTTTTTCTATCGGCCCACAACGCCCAGTCGAAAAAGCGAGGAACTTGCCGCAGAAATTCCCCGGGTAAAAACGCTGGTGCCATCGAGCGGATTTGTCTTGGAAATTGATTCGATATCGACAGGCCTCGTCAGACAACTTTTTTGCTTTTCCGAGACGAGGAAATTAATCTCCAGACGCATCGTAAATTGCCGATCGCGTGGCGGAACGGTAGGAGAAAACGGCGCTTCTGGATTTAAAGGGCCGCGATGAATCATTCGGGCCTCGCCCCGGCCAGGAGACGGAAGGAGCAGAGGAACAAAAGATGATGATGATGGGAATGAAGGAAGATTCCGAGCACAGATGTGATCGACGCCAGGGTTTCCCCCCATTTTTTTTTTCTTTTTTGCCCCGAGTAGTCTCGATACCCTCAGCCATCATTCGATGGGGGCCATCATTCGCGAGGCCGAAGATCCTATTTAGGTCGACCCCAATTCCGCGCTCTCGTCGAGACAGCGAGGATCTCTCGGAAGGTATTGGTATTGAATACCAATACCTTCCTTACAGGGTGGGGCAAAAGTTGCTACACGGTTCTTGTAGCTGTTTCGCTGATTTGGTCCTCTTCGTTTCGGAATATTCTGCTGGACGAAGCTGATAGCTTCGATAAGAATTCGATTAGTCGATCGATTCATCGATTGATGATCGATAGACGATATCTTTCTCGTTAAAATGTGTCGCTTTTTAGGAAAGACACCACGGATCACTCTTGTCGCTCCGATGCAATTTTCAATTATTAAAATTCTTAAATTTAGAAAGTAAGAATTTTAAATTTAGAAAGTAAGAATTTTAAACTTAAAATATAAGAATTTTAAATTCTTAAATCATGCCACAACTTAATGCCGCAACCTTCGCGTCGCCCTTTCCCCATCGCACAGGGAAACGAACGAGCAACGTCCTGCAGGAAGTGTCGGTGCCCGTGGTCTCCCTGGCCGACTGCGACGCCACCTACGCGACCTTGGCGGGTCAGAGCGCCCGCCGATTCCCGGAGGGGATCACGGACCTCATGCTTTGTGCGGGGGTGGAGGGGAAGGACTCCTGTCAGGTGAATTCATATTAGAAATATTTTATCGATAAATGCATGTGATTTGGAGGTGGTGTGGGTGGGTTTCGGGTGCAAATTTGTTCGATTGAAAATTATTTATAAATGGAGTTTCCTCTGCCCTCATCCCGGTTTATCGTCGTGGGAAAAAAATGAGAGGAAATGAGGAGATTGGAGTCGGAAAGGTCCTCGGGATATCTCGAGGGTCGTTTCTTATGATAGACCTCGGTCGGACGGACGAGATTGCCGAGGGTGAAGCGCTCGTTTCTCATCGATGATTAGAGGAACGGGTCGGGCCCTGGCGCAGTTCGTTTGATGTCGGCGGTCGTGTAATGGAGTATAATGGTTAATATTGTGATACGATGATATCTCTGTGGGAGCAAAACGCACGATACGGACTCTTGCGAGGTTTTACGCTCAACTCGTGAGATCGATTCCTGGCGTCTTCTAAAAACAAACACTTAAGTTGTTTCCGATTTAAAAGTCTGCTTTACACGCGGCATTTCGTAACTTGAGGTCTGGTGAGATCATTTCACTTTGAATCGGTGCAGGTACTAATAGATAATAATGCATGGCAATGCTCCTTGGGCTCGGGATGCGATCGTCCTCCTCACTTTTATTTATTTATTTATTTAAGGAATCAGGAGTAACTGCGTCTTGTTTAATTTAGTGCATTCACTCGATCGAATTTCAGAAGCTGCCCGGAATTCCCTCGGGGAAAAATCACGACTCAGCACCAATTCAATCAAGAATCTTAACAAATGACCTTATTCTACGGTGAACTTATGACTCCCTGGTGAGACCCGCCGATTTCGATTTCATTCCACGTTATTGGGTGGATTGAGGAGTCACTTCGTGGCGGGAAAGAAGGGACACGAACATGAAAATCCTTCTTCGATCTTCTTGTGTGAGCCTTTCATGCGGGAAAGGTTCATGGAGTATCCGGTCCTTTTCTTTTCCTGAACAGCAACCTTCGAGCAGATGAGGTGGTGCAGATAGGATGGTGAGGTGGTACAGATAGGATGGTGAGGTGGTGCAGATAGGATGTTGGATGGAAGGACCACCTTTCCTGGAGGGGAGAAGTTTCCTCAAATTATCCGGTTGGCTGAGGGTTGTTAGAGGCTGAGAAAATATTTTCTTGCTGGTCTCATCATTCTGCAATATATGGAAATTTTTTATAGAATTTATATAGAATTTCTCCAGCAGCCTGTAAGGATGAATGATATGCCGGACCAAACTGTGGACATCATTCTTTCCTTTAGCTCGATTGTAGTAGTTCTGCAGGGATCGTATCCCTTTTGGGGGGCGAAGGGGGGCAAAGGGGGGCAAAGGGGGGGGCAGTGACCTTTATTCCATTTATTTTTTCATAGGTTTGAGTCGTTCGGAACTCTGGGTTCGTTTCTTCCGTAGGCTTGAGTCTACCGTGCATTTTGGTCGTGAGATCGGTCGAGCTGGACTTAGCTTAGTTGCAATTGAAAAATTCTCAACAATGAGAAATGTATCCAATGTTTCAACTGCACGCTTCCAAATTCAGGGATGTGAAATCGCAGCGAAGAATCCGCTCGAGGCTCTTCTCAGGGTTAAAAAAAATCAGTTATTGAAATTGTAATCAGGACGCGAGCAACCGTAACACATGGTATGAAAAATCAGCATCACCGAAACAGCGCTCCATGAAATTTTTCATGTGTGACTGCCTTTCTCAATCGTCTGAGACGTCAAAAAAAAACTAGAATATGGGGTTGATGTAATGTCCTGACGATAAGCAGACGACAGAGCGGCAAGCAGGGTTGCTCAATATGTGTAACCCAGTCAAGAAGTTATATCGTGAATAGGTTTCGTGCCGTAGTAACTTCTCACAGAAGAAATGACTTAGTGATCTCCAAAATTTCGTGAAAATTTTGAGAAGCACCCACAATGGATGTTCCTTTTCTGCCCGACACGACACTCGAACAAGTTGGTGGCGTCAAGAGAGCAACCAGGGTTGGGGGTGTGTCTGTTGGATTCCTGTCTTCAGGCTGGTCGGCGGTTCTTTCTCGTCTCGTGGTTGTCCTTCCTGTTTTTTGCTTGCTCTCTTCCTTCTTCTGGGTGGATTCCCTTCGTGGTAAAAAGTGAGACTTTCCAGGCGTGAGAGAACTTACAAGGGACCACCTCATGTGATCTGGCACCTGCAGACTGCGGACATTCCATAGGCCCACAGTGGCATTTGCCTAACCTATGCCTGGTGTCCCTTCAGCTGTATTTTGATGTAGTGCCTGTTCATGGCGTTATCCTTGTTCATGGCCAAGCGCCCGTTCTAAGCCTCAAGATCATTGGTGGGCAGCCCACATCTAGGTCTGTGATAGACCATTGCCATCCCCTATAACTGTGATTGGCCTGGGCCCGGTGTTCTTTTGTCTTTAATTAATTAATTACATATTAGTTTTAAATTGTATGGAGGGCTTTGAAGTTTCGGGCCCAATAGATTGGCTGAAAGCCCAATTGTCCTTTTATTTGATGACCCACTGTGCTAGACAAAGTGCTATCCTGGCCCCAGCACTGCATGGGGCAATAGAATAGAAATAAACTGGCACCCTCATTCCTTCGGACATTTTTCGCCATATCGTGCAGCAATCAGGGAGTGGCATTCAGTCTCTCTTATTGCGCCTGTCAGACACTTTTAGCACTTCGACAACTGGGTCACCGCCACTAATCAAGAGGGGAGTCCCTTGCCCTTTCCTTTTTTTATTTTTTATTTTTTTACAACACTCAATAAATTTTTTATGGAGAGGAGATGACAGAAAGGGCAGCTCTTCTGCCTCTTTTTCAGGGTCCCAATTGCGTCCATAAACCTCTTTCCTGTCCCTTTTCCAGGGCAAGTCGCCAAGACAAAGGAAACTGATATTACGTAGAAAAAAAAAAAAGAGCTGGCCGATACGAGAGAGATTCATTCATACAGCAGCTTGCAATTCGTTCTTGCGATCCAGACTCGAGATCCGAGAGGGAGGAGGGATATTGTTTCCCTCTGGAGGGAGGCATTTATCACTCGTCCATTTCGCTTGTCACGGCTTATCCCGCAATGGGCCCTTTGTGTATGAATCGCTCGGATTCTCCGCGGAAGTGGTGAAAGGCTTTTTCTTCAACCCTTTTCTCTTTCATCGTTCGAGGAAATCAAAGGCGGGGGTGGGGGGGGGGGGAGGGAGGGAGGGAAGAAGGCTTGGTGGTCGAAGCTGGTGCGGTATTGCGTCGAATCCAATTACGCGAAAAATCGAGAAAAATGTGGCCAAGGTTGGACAATAGGATTTTACTCTGAAAGTAGAGTCGAAAAATTACTGGGTAACAGCAGAATGTATTTTTATTTAAGACAGGCTGGTCCTAATCCGGAATTAGGAAACAACCAAGGCTCGGTTAGTGCTTCATTGCATTCAAGACTAATCGCTTAGACCAGTGGTGCCCAACATTTTCGACTTGGGGGCCACAAAGCCCATTCCCAATGCCAACGCGGGACACATGCAGTCATATGCAGTCATCAGTATTGTAGGAGACTATTTTAAGGAAAACCTGAGGGTTTTTGTTAGGGCCTCGCGGGACACGGATTGTGTTGGGCACCATTGGCTTATACCAGTGATGCACAACCCGCGGGCCGCATGCTGCCTGCAGAGACCTTTTTTGCGGCTACTTGGATGCCTCCGGTCTCTAAAGATCCGTATTCATATGCGGCCTATTTTGGCTCTTGTTCGAGGGTCTACGGCCCTGGAACATGAGCATGACCTCAATTAGGCCCTTTAGAAGGAAAGGTTGTGCACCACTGGCTTATACGGTCGATTAATCGACTTGGCAGCTAAGATCAAAATCACGAGGCGTGACAATGACAATGATAACATTGAGACAATGACAACGATAGTGCCAAATTCCATCTCAAAGCACAATTCTATAGCTTGAAATTAAATTTACGATAAATTTCTTTCTGATCGATGGACACAGTCAGCATGAGTTCTCGCATCACCATCAAGAGTTGTAGGAAAGAATTATCAATTACAAATGCGTCCCGAACAAGCAGAGCGAGAAATCAATATATTCATTCCTTCCACTTGTGAAATGAATACTTCAAAGGACGCCGTATTTTTAGGCTGATTACAGGATACGTTACCAATGAAGGAATATTATAGTGGGGTTCACCGACCTCCCTTTTTATTTGTAGACTTAGTTTTTTTTAAATTTCTTCTATTAAGGTGCTTGGATTCGATAGAGCCCCACTCGACAATCTGTGAAATGATCAGGTTGAGATATCTGACTGGAAATACTTGTGTCTGAGAGAGGAATCGGTTCTCTAACCTAAAACAAAATCCCCTTCAACAGAGTGGTTTCCTTTCGACAACAGGGTGATTCGGGAGGACCGTTGCTGTACGACAACCCGGTGACCAGGCGGTTTACGGTGGCCGGCGTGGTTTCCTTCGGGTTCGGCTGCGGAGCTGCGAAATTCCCTGGAGTCTACACCAGAGTCGCTCGCTTTCGAGACTGGATCGACGACGTTATTAATCCTCCCGTCCTGCTCTAAATCATGATTCGTGGAATGGAATTGATCTTTGCCAAAGACTAGCTTCCATCGTGAAGGGAATAAACGCAGCGATATTTTAGCCATTCATCATCGGATTGATGGTATCTGAAGTACTGCTTTTTTTTCCCTCCATCTGAGCAAAAATATGGAGCACTCAGATGTGAAGAGGACATGATCCTGTAATTAGGGTCAGGGTGTCACCGTTTCGTAAGGTAACACTATATTAAAACGTGTGTAATTTTATCCTAGGAACTTGCTCCATCTAAGTATCATACTTTTTCTCGCACAGATACGGCATAATGACAGATCTGGCATACCAATTCTAGTCTTAATTTTATGTTTTCCCCTTTTGTACGAGGGTGGTTCGATACCTAGGCACTCCCGCCTCCATTTCTGAGTTGTTTTTGACCCCGACGAAGCGAAGCGTATATTCGCATTAACCACTTCCAACCAAATGGAGTTTCCCCGAGGCATCCGGCTTTACAGAGATTAAAGGTCTCGCGGGAGAGAGAAGAGAGGTTGCGTGGGCCCTCGTCATTTGCGCCAGATCTGATAAAAGTCCGTCCCCCGACGACCAACGTGACACATAGATAACACGAAGGTCACCATGTCCTTCCCTCATCTCTGATATGGTTTACCGGTCAAGGACAGACGAGGGGATTTGATGGAGTGGAGTGTGCATCCGCAGGTTCTCATGATCATGATTGGTTTAAGACCATCAGCTGACGACCTCCCAGCTCTTTTCCGCCTGCACGCTTTGATCGTCCCAGTATAAGGTGAAGGCAGGTGAGCGAAGGAAGGCACCTGGCCCCCCCCCCCCCACTTGATGAGTGGGGGGGTGGGGGGGGGGGTGCATGTGCAGTGTCACGTTAATCAGGGCTTCGTTCTATCGATGCCTCGTTATGTTCTGCAAGTTCGTTCGTTTAATTGCCTGCGTCGATGTGCTAAAACTATTTCAGCTCTAAACCCTGGCTGAAATATACACCGCTCCTCATTCGAAGTGGATCGCAATTTTCTTTTCGATTGGTCGCAGCCAAAAGATTGCAAAGAAGCAATGTAACGTTTATAGTTATTTATTGCAGTGGTCCACTTCGAATGTTGAGTGGTGTATTTTAGCCACGGTTACCATGGATTTGAGAAGCGCCTCATGAGGTCATTTTCCTGTTTTCAAAGGCGAAAGTTTGTGCTCAGCAATGCCTTAGATAAGTCCGAGAGAAGCAAACCGATGCGGTGGGAAATTACGTGATTTCCTGATTCACGGATCTGTCGCAAATAAATAGTATTTTCGGTGTCGCTTGATGGGGAGAAATCTTTAAAAAGAAAATCTCAAATGTTCACTTGTGACATTCTTGACGGGCGTGTGGTGTGAAGAGAGTTGAAGAAGAATCTCATCTATGACGCTGTTGATGTAACAGGATTGTGGAGTCGTCGCAAAAGGACAACGGGGGAAACGAGCAATGTCGCAAAAGGACAGACAATTGGGGAAACGACCAATGTCGCAATAGCCCTGTTGGGAAAAAAAAAAAAGAACAGTCGCAAAAGGCACCTGGCGTGGTTGCTGGAGCGAGGGCGCATTAAGTGGGCCTTGAGCCCTCTGCGCTTGGTATCGTATCCAAGCATCGTAGTTTATCGTGAATGGCCAGATGGTTTCGTAGGACTCGTCTGTAGAGGGAGGCCGTTGGTCGCATGCATACTGGCTTGTTCGGGAGCAATTCTCTTCGGGTGCTATTCCATTTCCTTCCAAGAAGATATATTGCTTCGCCCCAGAAGGTCTGCTTGAAAGTCCATCCATCCCTTTCTTCCCGTCCTGACGGGTGACGCCGTCCTTAAAATGGCTTCCACCCCTCCCCCCCCCCCTCTCCCCCCTTTGCACCATGGTGCAAACCCCGAAGTTCATGATTCAGCATGGTTCCAGCTCAGTAATGATCCATGTACTACTTCAGGCAGTTTTGACAGGAAATTCCTTGCTCTTTCGTACTGAACAATCCTAAACGAGGAAGCGCTATAGTTACCAACCTGAAATCTGGTGATCGTAGAGATTGCAGCTGTGTGCGACAAGAAAAGGAGAGTCGCCTGCCTTGCTTACGTCATCGTGTTTCAAAGAGCTCCTTTGGGGACGGATGGATCGGAAAATATGGGGATGACGTGAATCCATCAAAGTAATGGAAAAAGAGTGCAACCTGCTTCTTTCTTCGAAGTTGAAAGGCCCGAGGCGAATTCTGGAATGGGGGAGGGAATCGTCTGGATATGCGTCACTCTCTAGTTTTTCACCATGCAGTAAAACCTTCTTCTCTCGCCGTCGCCACATTTCCATTCCGTGAGTGGAAATTTTCCGTTCCAGTGTTTCTTTACCACTCGGTCTTCTCAGTCTCTTTGCACTGGGAACGTGATGGTGACGACTGTGTTGGGAAAGTATATGCAGTTTGCTTTCCACAGGTATCCGAGCATTACTTATTTTCGTTCAGGAGAATCTCAACCCTCGGCCTACGCGTTCCATCTCGGGGTTTTCGAGACATCCGGTGAGGACGTGTGACGTTAGGCCTATCTGGAGTGAGTCGAATCCGTCTCGACGATGGCTGTGGACAGACTTTCCGCGATTCAAATGCATGTTGGATGCCGTCAACGGGGATGTGCACACACGGTAAGTCCTTATCCTACCACATCGACCGCTGACCAATGTTTCAATCTCGCCTCATCCCATGAACTCGGCGCTGAAGTGTCTCAGTTACATAACGATAGCCGAAGTTTCTCCTCCGTCAGAGGCCTGCGCGGGTTCACTTTTCCTCACTCGATTCGAATCGTGGTCCCACCCGACCCGAAACTCGATCGCCGGACCGAGCTTTCATCCCGGCCCGTGGGTCGTGTCGGGCCGACCCGCAGGCCCGTTTAGGTCTCTAAGCTGGAGGTCTCTGGGTGCGTCTTTCTCTAAGCGGCTTTGCTGATGCTTCTGGGATTCCGTGACGTCACATTATTTCTGCAGCGCCCTCATAGTTCACTACTTTCGGCTGACAGCTGCTCGTCCGAGAGTCACGACATTTTGTAATAGTTCCAAGCGCTGAAAAAAGGTGTGATTTTTTGCAACAGCCGTAAGGGGCAGAAGAAAAAATGACACCCTGAAGTATTTGTCGAAACTCGGCCGGAAACTTGATTGCCAATCGAATTGCATGCCCGATCCGCATCTCGTGCAGAACTCAAAATCATCCCCAATACTTCTTCCGATGCCCGGGCGTTCGAATTTGAGCATTGTGTCTCACTTGGATGCTAAGGGACAGAACTCACGGCGAATCGTTTTTTGGGGGAAATTGGGGGACTCTGACGACTGAAAACATTCTGAATTTTCTTTCTATTTGGAAGTTCCAAATTCGTGGGGTGTGTCTAAATTGAATTTTACAGAACGGAACTTCCTGAAAATTTACATACGGGAAAATGGAGGAGGGGGGGGGGGGTGGGAACGCATCCAATATTATTGATACGATATATGGCTATTCAAAATTCTAGCGGTGTCCCATTTGAATGCTATGGGATGAAAGTCGATTAGAATCTATTAAGAGGACGTGAATGTTTCACGGGTAACAGCTATTTAAAAAACAGTAGTTCGAGGCACCGGATACGAAAGCTAATTTAATTGTTCATAGCGAAATGGTGCATTGCAGGCAACGAAAAGCGTACTTATCGAGATCGATATCTTTCTTTCGGCCTCTGAAAACCCCTCAGAAGAACCCGGACCTCAAAAGCGAGATTCGGTGTCCGGGAGAAAGAGCTACAAATTTGCTGTGTTGAGCTAGTGCGAAGCATGCCCTGTTCCATTACTCCAGATGCACTCGGAGAGGAATACGAGAAGGTGGAGTCCGTAACGGAAAGGGGTTGACAGAAAGGGAATAGGCGCGGAAGCGCCTATTGATTCTCCTCGGCGGAGAACGAAAAGTCATGTTGTGGAGGAAATATATAAAGGGGGGACCCAGGTCCTCCCTCCCGCGTTTCAGTTTTTTTTTTTCCTTTTTTATTGCCCACTACGTGCTGTCTGGATGAACTTTTCCTCACGGGTTTTTCCATTTGTCCAAGGTCCATTCAAGTATGCCCAATTACCCGTGTGTGTGGTGACAGTGTTGGACCAGCAGTAACCGATCAGATTTAATGATTTAAGAAGTTGTTTCATCTCGCGAGGCCATTTTTATCCTTACCCGGAAATCATTAGGTATTGCCTTAGGGTATTATTCTCATTAAAGGGGAAAATCCTTTTATTTATTTGCTGAAGAACCACTAAAAAAAAAAAGAAAAAGCCTTTCCTCGGATCCCTGCCGAAAAAAATATTTTTTTCGGCAGGGATATTAACCAGGGATATTAATATAAAACCAAAAATATTAAAATATTTTTGGTTTTGCGGCAAAACTCTGCATTGAGCAGAAATCTAACGAGAAAAACTGGAATGTTAGGGAGAGATTTTTAAGGTGATTAAATCTGTCGTCGATTAGATCCGCTTCCTTGATCTTTAAAGGATTGCTTGATTGTTGTTGAGAAGGGGGAGAAAGAGCCTTTCGCCTTCCCGACGATTATGGCTCAGTGTGCTGAATGTCTTCTCAGTGTGATGTAGGTCTTCGTGGGGTTTCTTGCTGCACATTAAAGAATAACTTAATAAGTAAGTAAAGAATAACTTAGAAGAAGAGGGGTTCAAACACAACATTTAAAACTAATGCTCTGGATAAGTTTACTGTCCCACTGCGCCATTCAGGGAGCCTTACACAAGACAACCCATTGGGGTCGACGGGCCTTATTAGGACACAAGGACATGTTCAATCCATGTGACTTGTGTTATGTCAACTACAAAAAAACCAGGACCTTTAGGAGAGAAAGAAAGGCGAGTATTGCATATCATATAAATTAGTACCTGATTATAAGAAAAGAAGTAAGGTTAGTTTGGTATAGATGAGCCCATGTTGGATCAACTACCCTTGGTTATAGCAAACTAAAGAGTTATAGCAAACTAAAACTTTTATCTTAAGAGATAAAATATTTACGTAAAGCTGAAAAAATTAATCAATTTTGCTCGGGAGTGAGCCTCCATTTTGTTGCATCACCTAATAACTTAAGTACTTGATCCCAAAATTCGTTTAATGACGTTCTCAAGGTGTAACTTTGTCTTCTACATTTAATGCAGTCGAGAAGGATGTGTGTGACTGTTTCCTGGGGATGGCATTCGGAGCATAGCTTGAGACTGGCGGATTTCCCCAGTTCTGGGGCCTGAATCGTCGTTTGACTTCGAATATGGCGATTGATCGCGTGCCTGACAAGGATGAGAATCTTGAGATCATTTTTTTTTTGTACCGTAGGTCTGAGCGAGAGAAAAAGAAAAGGACTCATTTTCCGTACCCACTACTTTCCCCTTCTATGGATATGAATTATTCGTTGAGAGGGTAGGGGGGGGTAGAAGCTCATCTCAGCCAGAAAGGAGCGCATCTCTGCCTTTTCCGTTCCGGTCCAAGGGGTCAGAATAAAGATGGAATGATGGAGAGATGGAGAATTCACTGGTAAGAGATATATGCCCTGTTTCGACAGACGTTATACTGGAATAGGCATCTCCTCTTCGAAGTCGAAAGTGACTTCTCACCTCCTGGTGCGATTTGCACCTTCGGACAGACACAGAGAAAGCACTGCTTGATCTATGTTTTTTGGATCCATTCCCCCTCACTCTCACTCCTGAGTTTCTTCGAAGGAGGTAAAGGAGAGATGTCTGAATCTCTTTTTAAAAAAAGTCAGATGATGTGTTTATGTGGTGACCTTGATTGATGACCTTTAGTGAACCCTGTTTTTAAGGGTGTTTTTTTTTTTACTCTGTTATTTCCCTCAGCATAACCACTGAAGGAAATGCAAAGATCAGGGCATGAGGTTTCAAAACGTGAATGCATAATTTGAGGCATTATGCTTCACATTATGCATTAATTTCGCATCCATTACGCCTTTCTATTATGGGTTGCCTTCTTTTTCGTTCATTGACGTCACCTCGAAATACGATCCACATATGCGAATATGAGCATATTCGGTTTATTCGCTGCTTTCCGCAAGTTTCTCGCGTATTCTCCAATTTCGCGGAATTTTTTACGTCGCTTTCAGATTCAGAATGACCGAACGAAAGCCAATAAAAGGAGGAAAGAAAAGCCACCCAAAATCCAATACTTACATACTCATTTGAATATTGATGAATTCAGGAGAAGCAAAACCAATCCCGTATAAAGAAGAAAATCCATAAATGCTAGCGGATAAAAGAAAGTATTTTACTTCATTTTTAATGGAAAAAATCATGCCAGTCGATCCGGCAGCAAAAATTTCCCCAAGGACGAGATTTGATGGATGTGGCGGATCAAAGGGAGCAATATGTTTCTGTCCTCTGATGGGTCATTGAGTGCAGTTTATGGGCATGCCTCAGTGCTGTCAGATCCCGGCTCGTCTCAGTCAGCCGAGATCGTTTGGGGTGAGTCATGGACCATATTGTTTCCTTGTATATCCTCTTTATTTCTTATTTTCATCACCTTCCGTTACATGTCGCAACTGCTGGCGTCATTAATATTCTCTGCAATTTGCAATAAAATTTGACATCCCTGATTCCATCTTCCATCTTCTGCATGTGGGGAGATCTACCAGTGATGTTCACAAAGTTCTGGACCTGAGGCCTGTAATAAGCAAAACAACTTGAAATTGGTCTCATCATTCGTGTTCATTGTGGCTGCCTGAGAATTTAGTTCTCAAACCTTTGCACATAGGCAAAAAGTTATCGAAAAGAAGAAGCTAAGTCCGATTAAAAAAAAAAACATGTGGGGATAACTAGAAACTTTTCTAATTTACAATATCCAATCCTGGGACCTAGAGAGTTTATGACCAGAATCGAATTTTTTTTTTTACCAGTATGCTTAGACACTCGTGACGTAATGCATTACTCTTACATTGTAGATCAAGTATGTAAATGGATTCATTACGCTTAAGGTAGTCATTTAAGTAAAGACATATTCTGACTAACGTGGATTGCGATGTTTGCCAAGGGGTGTGGGCAAATCTTATGGTACAACAACATGTGGTACATCTTATGGAACAACAACACATTTCCCTTGAGCTAAAAGCGGAGCAATTGAAGCTCCTGCTGGTACCATTATCGAATTGGGAGCTTCCTCAGTCTCTAAAATTGGTCAATAATGTGATATACAAACATACTGATATCTCCTGGACTGAAAATATGAATGCTCTTCTCGTGCAGGCTACGGAGGAAGAAGATCCATCCTTCGACTTGAAATGTCATGCTGTCTGAGATGAAACCTGAAACAATGGACTAAATTACCTTGATGGAAATCCAAGTGAACATAGAAGAATGATTCAGGTGAGTGCATTAGAGGAAAGCAACCTCATTTATGCTTATAAGTGTTGGACTGATATTTCAGACTTTGGCTGCAGGTTCGGCGTAAGAGGAAGCGATGCAAAAGGGAAGGCTGCAAAAAATGCAATGCTTCACTGCGTTTTCTCTCACACAAGAAATAGGGGAGTAGGGACGACTTATCAAGTGTTGACCGAGGACAGATGTTGTTTGTGTTGACCGAGGAAGTGAGTTTCCCTCCCATTCGTGATGGCATGAATGGGGTTCGATGCTCGTCATACAGGGCTCAGGACGTTTGAGATCATGCGAGGGGATGGTGGCGCTGCCATTTGAAATTTAAGGTGTTCACGTCGAGGTTTTCCTCGAAATCATGATCGATTACGAATTAATAACTTCTGTTGTGACATTTTTTAAAACCGTATATTGAACCGAATGCGGAAAATTTTAGCTTTTCCTGATTGGCTGATCGCATCGCATCCTAAATCATTGAAGGTCAATATTCTGCTTTGTTCAATATTCACTATTCACTATTATCCGCGCATAAATCGCGAATGTCATGAAACGTGTTGAAAATTGGAATTCTCTTGGGAAAAAGCTAATCCACGCCATAATACATATGCAATCCAATTGATATCTTTGAGCATTCGCTGGTGAGATCGGTTTGTTGCGCTCATCAAGTAAATTTGCATCTCTAACTTCCGCAAAAAGGTACGTGTCAATTGCATAAAAATTTATTTTCAGCAACTTCTCCAATTCTTGTGACGATATTTTCATGTTTATGGAATGAATTACTTACATGCTAAATCTCTGTTGAATTTGAAAAGAGAGAGAACCCATATTGAGAACTTGGTTTTATTGCAGTCATGAAATTCCGGCATTCAAAATTCCACAACCATGTTGGGTAGTCATCTCAGCGAGCACTGGCGGAGTTGTGGGAACGCGGGGCAGCCGCACGCAGACGGAGATAATTGAAGTACCCTCGTAACGAAGGAGGCAGGGCTGCAGTCATCAATCTTGGGACTTGAAGGGAGGTTCCTGATGTGTGGGCACCAAGGGAAGACGCATCGTGGGGATTCCAGTCCTCAAGTTTGAATGAGGGGAATGCCAATACTCTCTTCCAGGGCAGCAGGGGGGGGGGGAAGTTGGGAAGGATAAGTGGATGTAAGGAACAAGGAGAAGGGAAGTATGAAATACATGTTTTTTAGTGCCCAGTCAAAAATATTCAAGGTGAGAATCACTGCAAATGCAACGGAACTATTTTGGAAAAATGATCAGCGTTTCGTATCAAATGTTCCTTCATCAAGCTAACTATCAAATAATTTAATTTGCACAAACCTTGGGCAGTTGAAACAGTTGCAGTGAAGTCACAACGAGAGCAATGCTAAGCAGACGCATCACCTACAACGACCCCAAGGGGGAAGAGCCAAGGAAAGTATTCCGACCCATACATAAATTAATGAGGGGGAGTCAAGGAAAGGACCCATACATGAATTTGTCAAAAGTAGCCTTTCTGCTGTTGAGAAGTTCATATGTATCCAAGTCTCATCCTTCACCCTTGGCTCCCTTGAGATCTTTCTTTCCCAGCGGTCTGCTGCATTTTCAATCGGACGCAGTCTCAGCCTATAGGAATATATCAACACCCGCTCCAAGGATTTCATCTCTTCTTCTCCGCCGCAACCATTGGCCCTGCATCGAGGGATCCTCTCCAACTGCCACGGATCGGAAGCGAGAGTTTTCGACGCAGTTTCTTTGTGAAGGATCGTGAGAGCTTTCAGCTCAGATGGAGAGGGAAAAAAATCAACCTGACAGACAATGACGGCCAACAGGCTCAATATTTTTTATTATGCGTTGAGAGGAACAGTGACAGGGTAAAAAAAAAAATTGGGTTATAAGGAAAGCATGTTCATTCCTCATTCAAGGAGTTCCCAATTTACTTTCAGAAGAAGCGGAGAGAACAAGGTTCCGTTTCCCTGAGAAGGGTTTCAGCTGGACGTGGATGGAATGTTAAGGACGTCCTACAATTTTCATAGAAGAGACGCTCTATAATAGAGTTATGGCTCGCCGCACGTGAGGGGAAGAGGATATTTCCATCATCTTCGCATAAGTGATGAAGCCATATTGACCTAACAGCTCTGATAGGATTTTTGTTGAACCGCTTCAGAAATAAAGGTTTGAATATTACATATCTTATTCTTAAAAGAAAAAAAAGGAGACATCTTTAAAGATGTCTCCTTTTCCAAACTTTAAAATGGGGAAGGCTGTAGGTAATGTTTTCACCCCAGTGGCTCGGTATTAGCGACTGTGCAATCTGGCTGTGGCTTGTGCGAACCTTGGTTGAAGCCATGGCCAGATGGATATGGTTAAAGAAAACGTCCCTTGAATGTCGTTCAACACTGGATCGTCCCAAAATCCTTTCGTTCAATGAAGCAGTTCATCATGACTCAATGAATCGACCCAGCACACCTTTTGAAGGACAGACGGTTCAATCATGCGCGCATAATTGAACGGTTATCCGAGAACTATACAGGGTGTTCCAAAAGAAACTACTCACTGTTTGTCAGGGTATATCCCCTGATAAAATGCATAGGCAATGCTAATTTTTGGCGTGTGTATTATAGCCTAAAGGGAAAGTAATATACTCGGGGATGGCTGGAAGATCTCGCCTTAGCATTGCAGAAAGGGTACAAACAGTCAAATGGCACGCTAAGTATGAAAATGTGACAGAAGTGCAACGGCAGTTTGAGAAAACTTTTGGGTGTCGTCCCCCAGAACGGAAATCCATTGTAGCTCTAGTCAGAAAGTTCGATACCACTGGTAGTGTCCTTGATGGTGAAAGAAGTGGCAGGCCAAGAAATGCTCGCACAAAGAACCAAGGCCATTTCAGAGTCACTCAAAATTCAGATGGAGACACGGACAGAAGGACTGAGTTTTGTGAAGTGTTCTTGAAAATGCTAGAGAATGATGCCACTCTACTGGATCGAGTCATTTGGACCGATGAAGCAATTTTCAAGTTAAATGGTCACGGTCAATCGCCACAACTGCGTGGACTGGTCCACAGAGAATCCAAAGATAACAATGGACAAGGTGGTCAACACGAAAGGTGTCACTGTTTGGGCTGGAATATGGTCTGGATTGGACCATTCTTTTTTGATGGAACTGTCACAGGAAATTCATACCTAGCGTTACTCAACGAAACGCTGTGTGTGGCCAGAAATCGAAAACCATGTGGAAGCAGAGCACCTTTACTTCATGCACGATGGAGCTCCAGCACATTTCAGTCAGCAGGTACGGCAGTAGCTGGACGAAAAGTTTCCCAATTCTTGGATTGGACGCAGAGGCCCAGTGGAGTGGCCACCGAGGTCACCCGATTTGACACCGGCTGACTTTTTTCTTTGGGGAGTTTTGAAAGATCAAGTGTATGGGAAGCGGCCACGGACAGTTGCTGCACTCAAACAAGCAATCATTGATTCAATCCGTTCCCTGCCTGTGGATTTGTGTCGAAAAGTGTGCCGTTCTGTTCTATCACGACTGGGAAAATGTCTAGACGTTGGCGGCATTCAAACGGAACTGTTTTGAGTGAACATTCCTTACACCATCGTAAAGAGAACTTTCTGGTCTACAACAGTGGTGTCATATTATTTGGTCTACGCCTTCTACTTTCTGAGTTATGCATCTTCAAACAGTGGGTAGTTTCTTTTGGAACACCCTGTATATTATTACTATGAGGTCCCTCATGGTATAAATAGCACGTCCTGGCTTCTTGGCTGTCGCGTAATGCACTTCGGACTCCACAAATAAAACGACGAATCGAATGAAACCTTTCCTCTGGACAATGAAATACATCTCGCAGAGCTTGTAAATGAGAATCACACGATGCACTTCCCCTTGTACAAGAATCATGCCTGGAAACTGGTGAGTTCTCCACTGACCCTACTCAGTAACATCAGAGGCAACGCCAAGTTACAGGTCGGAACCGTGAAAAAATAGTATCGTTTTTGCACGAACAGCCGTCAACGGCATCGATCATTCCCGGAAATCCGGTGTATCAAAAAAAAATCTCGTTTTTCTTCCTGGGAATGCAACTAGTGACGCAAATTGAGCAATGGCCTGCGTCAATCCATTTCAAGGAAAACATAGGGGGAAAAGCATCCCTTGGTCTGGAAACGACGTCTTTGTCAGCTTCTGTTAGCAGATGGATAGAAAAGAAGACGGCGTTCATGCAATCGAAAAATACCGGGAAAACATCGTTCATGCCTACGAGTGCAGACAGAGAATGAGGAAGAAAATGCGTGATCGTGATCCACGTCTGGCTTTTGCCCTCTTTGCCTCGAGGCCGATCCCCGGCGACGGCGAACGGCCTTTAAACCCGTCCTTTCCTCCACTACTCTTTCAACCGGCGGACATTGGCCTACTTGGCAGAGCGTCCGCGTGCCGTCCGGGAGGCTGGGTTCGATCCCAGCCGGGCCCTACCCAGGTCTATATTGGGTACACACCTCTTTTCCTCCCCGGGAACCTAGACGCTCGGTACCCAGCATCGTCGGGAGGAGATAAGCGGTGTGGGAAATTATTGGGCCCAATCCGGGCCCAATATTTCTTGCAGTAATTATTCGATAAAAGGTTTTCGAGGTTTTCTCGGTTTCATGCGTGCAAAAAAAAACTGCCACGAGGAAACTCTGAAAACTCTGGAAACTCTGGCTCAGAGCAAGAATGATTAAAAATATAAAGCTTGCCCTTTCTTGGAATTGCTTTCCCCCTAATCCGGATTTAGAAAGTTGAAAGTTTAATTCTCTCGAGTATTAAGCTCTCCGAGACAGTTTAAAGTGGGGAATCCAACTCTAAATGTTCATCGAGTTGGAATCTCCCAAGGCGCTCAAGTTATTAATGATCCAACTAACCAATGCAGCTGAATACCACTCATATGAAACTTATGCCTTCTTCATAATTTCAATTGCATCGCCATCAGTCTCATGTACCGAATCCGCCTCGTTAGCGATAACAATAATGGAAGAATAACGTGCGGGCTGATAGGCAGTTGATGAAGTCACTTTTAACTAGGAAAATTTTAGGCGAGATTAAGAGCTATTCACCCCATGAGTCCACGGAGTCATTAAAGGACCTTCAGACCTAAAGAAGGGGCCACAACCTTTAATGAAATCTCTCCTTTCAAATTTTTCAAGTGCATTCTAATACCCATGTGGTTCATGTGAAGAGAGTCCTGTGGTTTTTTCTTCCAAAGCTGCTTTGGCCCAAAAGCGGCTGCAAAAATTTGTTAACCTAGGTTTGTCATTCCTGTTTTATTAATATTTGATCCTGTTGATGGCCGTTGTGTTTGTTTACTGCTGAGATGGCGAACAGACTTGTCAAAGGGAAGACAAAAATGCAGCCGGCATTTTTATTCTGGGACGGTCTGCACTACCAGCACGCACAGTTCCTGAAGTGGTTATGGCGATATTAGAGAGGGACAGACATTTGTTCTTTTTTTTTTAAAAGCATTAGCCATGTTTAAAAAGTTACAATTGCTCTGCTCATAAAAAGTGTAACAAAAATTAGCGAAATTTAGTGCAAATATAGAAACGCGCTTCGTGAAACTCTCAAAGACGATCACATCAAGATAGTTTTTCAGGGAAAACTTTCTGGAGCGGACGAGCCTTTGACGAGAATTTCATTTCAGAAATGAAAAATTCCTTGGAAAGCGAATGCTAGCGATGCCGAATAAGTAGAACAGACTCCGAGCCCACTTACTCTCAAAACTATTGAATCATCATGATCATTCATCATAAGAATCTTGGCGGACTCAGAGACGTTTGATGAGTAAAGGTAATTAAATATTAGGATTGCTGCTACTCACAATATAAATGCGAGAAGGCCAGACGGGGAGCACATGGTGACACGAATACCGAATCCATGGGTGCATTAGACGAAGACGGAACTTCGGAACAAAGGGGGAGGGGGGGCTGGATTTGGCTTCTTCGCCCCAAGGCTTTGCCTTTTTTTTGCTCCTTGTCGTCTTATCCGTCCTTGACTTGAGCCGCAGATGATATTACGGGCTCGTTGGTGGCATCCGAGAGGCTAGGAATGAATCCTATTCTTTCTTTCTTTGGGGTTCTTTGTTGGTAGGCGGTTCGTGGTATTAAGGACAGATCTCCCACCCCTCCTCCCTTTTAACTCCTTCTGGACCCATATTCCCCTATGTGTTGGGGTACTTTGAGTACTCTTGTTTCTTTTGCCTTTTGTTCCCGAATTCCTCGACAGCCGGGGAAAATTTGTTAGCATGACTTAGGCTGCATCCCGTGTTTGTGCATTAATTACCATTACCGTTAAAACTAATTTTGAAAATTTAGAAGAGAACATATGGATGGAATTGAAATAGCGTTTTCGATTGCGAATAATGTTGAAAGAGTAGATCTACATCTAGAATTTGGTCTTGCAAACTTCATAACGGTGGTGCAATGGTAACTCGTATTTTCCCACTTTACAATGAATCGACAAGAGATAAATTAAATGCAATTTTTCAAACGCCAGCACATGAATTGATGAACAATGAAGATAAGATTTTGCCCTTTCATTAATTTAGCTTTAAGAGTACATTTTTATTTTCGGCCTATCTGTACATTACGCAATACTCATTTCCGTTAATTGGTACATGGTTTTCATGAATAGTTAAGTAATGACGATATCCCATATAATGTATACAGTCTCGCTTGGTGCGCGGCTTGAAACTTGGCTTTTACGGTAGTGGTAATAATTGCGGCCTCTATATTATTGAGGAATGAGCCCTTCCTTTCATTTTAGAGCAAGATGCGTGACCGCTTCCACAAAAGGCAAGCCTCCCAATGATTTTCGAGGAGGCAGCACTTTCTTTTTAAAACTTCATACGATATACAGTAGCTGGCAAAAGTAATACCACTTCTTGGAACTTTTGAATGCAAGAGCAATGCACGAATATGGTGCATTTTTCTTGCTTTTCCGGTTGTTTTTAGTCGCGCAAATCAGCACTAGATTGCAGAACAGAATATTGGACGCTTTAATATAATAATAATTATTGTATTGAATAAGTATTGAAATCAGTGACTTTTAAAAATGAACCAAAGGCCTCTTTTTTTTTACGTGTCGTATAGATGTTACGAAACTTGCATGTTTGCAATGCAATGTTGACGTTAGGGATCACTACTCACTTCTCTCTCCCCTTGGTTCCCCTTTGAATTTCTCTTACCCTCATGCCACGCCATCTATGGTTGAGAATTTCAACTTCCCTCCTGCCTATCTTCATCGGAGTGTTTCCGGATTGACTCAATCCCCCTTTCCGTGGTGCTGTTGCCTGCAGCGACGTGAGAGACATCTTGTCTTTACTATCATTCCTAATGATGCGTTAACTAGTTTGACATGGAACGTAACAGTATAGGTGTTAGTCAGGGGCGCAACCAAGGGGGGAGGATCAGGGGGTCTGAACCTGTCCCCCAAACCCCTGCCCTGCCCATCTTTACTTCTCCATCTCTCTCTCCCCCAAGGTTGGGGAAAGGATACACGATGAGCAAACGACCCGAGAGCGAGGCTGGAAAGGCACAAAGATAGGAAGTGAAAGGTAAAGGTCACGCCATGTTACATGTAGCAACTCACCGTAAAGTGAACCTGTCCAGGAAACGTCCGACACATGTGGTGCTATTGGATTGTTTCTGAAACCGGAAGGACGACGATTCAAATAAAATCGTACAGGTATTAATGAGTTTCCAGTTGCACATTTCCGCAGTGATATTTGGGCTGAATCCCGAAATTAATTTAGTTCATTTTAAGCTTTCTTCAGATATCGAATGTGCATTTAGAGTTCAAATTCCGTTTCCACCATTTCATAACATTTTTCTTCGTTTCATTTTCTTTGTTCGCGCCGTTTCGTGTTTTTGTTGAGTATATCTCTCCTGATGACCTTGCATTCGAAGACATTTAAAAGACATGACAACTTCGAACCCTCCCCCCCCCCCCCGAACTTTAGGGTTGGTTGTGCCACTGGTGTAAGCAGGGTTAAAGTCATTCCGGAAACATTGTAGGCCTATATTACGGGAGGGATGGGGTAATATATTTTTTCGCTCTTGAGAACCTTACTCAGCGCATCCCTCCCCTCCACCCCTTGGCAGCAAGAATTAAAAAAAAAATAACCACGTCTCTACTTCCTGCTGATGCAAAATTGAGGTAAATAAAATTGGATACATTGAGATTTCTCCTTCATGGTCGTACGATGCATGGCATCAAACTACCTGGAAGACCGTCCGCCGATGACCCTCGATGAACATAATCAGGTATTACCATCACATATTCATCACGGCGATAAATCAAGGCATGCAGGGATTAACAGAACTATTTCTATCTTGGAATTCTAAACTATTTTCCTCAACAGTGAAATAGGGTCAGACAGATTCCATCTGTCTCCATGCATTCCCGAGGAATCAATGCATACATTGCGAAAGCTGCTTATTCCACCCACAGTGGCAAATTGAACAGAGAATAGCACTTCAAGCAGATCTTTATAGTCGACAGTGATTCTTAAGGTATCGTGCACTCTAAATACGTATTGTGAGTAAATTAAAATAGACAATATTGAGAAAAGGGAATTTGCCAGGTTGTCAACAAGGAAAATACTCAAGAATATATTTTCCCCATTCATATATATTTTTGGTCTTTTCCTGCTGCTCTGCAGTCGCGGATAGAATGCCAACCCGTTCCAGTTCCAGCTGAAAACTGGCAGAGCTAAAATAAAAAATATAAGGAAATGAGCAAAGAGGAATGAAGCGTCGCATTAGTCCCCACACCAGTCCATCCTTGTCCCTGGCATTCGTTTTCAATATTCTGGAATTGACTACACAACAGAGTTCGTTCAGTTTTAAAAGCTGGACACAAAAGATTGTACTGTTGCACACAACATCCAACTTTGGTGCTCCCGTCACTTAACTCTTGCTGGTTTGCCAAATGGTGTTAAAAGTAGTAAAAGTAGTTAAAAGTGGATAGTACTGTACAGTATTTTTATGAATAAAAAAAGACCGATCGTACTTGTGTAAAAAATTTGGCATATCCTGTAGCAGCAACAAATTAAATAGTAAATACCCATTAGGGGTATAGGGTGTCATAATTGCAGGAGGTCACATGGTAACTTTGAGGAATAGAGCTTCCCCAAACATAGGTGGAATAGGAAATTCTCGATTTATTGTCACAAAGGATGCCTGAGGAGGAAAGGGAATCTACTGGGTTGTTTGCCACCACCATACTTACGTTTAAAGAGCGGGGTGCGCATGTCCTGCAAGGAAACCACTCAATTAATCAATCAATTAGCTGAAGTGCAACGAGGCACGTAGAGCCAGAATTTACATGCCTGCGGGATCCAGTTCTTTGCTAGCAGTGAGGAACTATTACTAAGGGCGACCTCACAATGGTTAGCAATGTACCTAGCGGCCGAACTTGGGTACTGCCCGAACTAAGATGGTTTTATCCTACTTTTTAGTTACTTTCTCGAATATGATATACCTTTGACTAGTTCAGGGATAACCTGAATTCTCTGTCATAAATGCGACTAGTCTCACAAGTTCCACCTTAATTTGATAATAACTTGGTGAGTGTTCCAAGTGGTAAATATTTAGGAGGGGCGGTATGAAAGTAATGCCTATTAATTTTTTTCCCTATAAACCTTAACGTAAAAACTATGAAATAGGGATGGAAAATAGACCAAGCCTTTTTGCATACACGGCTACTTTTCCGTGTAGTCCCCGTCGCGTTTGACAGACTTTCTAGCTCTCAAGAAGGGCATGTAATGCCGTCTCTGTAAAACATTATTTTCCTTCGTAGTTATCTTGAAAGTTCTGTCCCATAACCCATCATTACAAGGGCGTCACAAAAGATGAGTCAGACGGTGCAAAATCTGGGCTGTAGGTTGGATGGGGCAGCAGGGTCCATCCGAACGAAGCGATTGTGCCTAATGTGTGCAAGCTGGTGTGTAGTCTGGCGTTTTCATGTTGCTGATTTATTTACCCATAAATAAATGCACAGATCGTGTACTTTCATAGAGTTTGCGCGATAATCTTTCCAGTGGAGCGAGTAATCTGATATATCTACTGGCGAATTTGAGTACCGTTCAGACTTCTAGCTTATTTGTTCATGGAGGAAGATATCCTCTTGGTGTTTTAGCATTCATGAACCAAGGGCTAGAATACCTCAATAAAGGAGGAAACAAAAGTAAAGAAAGAGAAAAGCACAAATGGCGCCCATTAGCGCCCAAAAATGTTTGTCTCATCAGCTATTTTTTCTGTAACTTCATGTCTGAAAGCCTATCTGCATCATAGTTTATGGTGGATTTTCTAACGAAAAAGGATTTAAAGATATTTCTTTTTGTGGGTGAAAATGAAACTCACATGATAGCTGGTATGTGTATTGAATCAACTGCCTTCAGGTCACGCCAACGTCACTTTTTCTTTTCGAAATAAACTCTATTCTCGACTTACGACGCCAATTAGGCCTGTAAGGGTGAATCGTAGTCTTCCAGACATCTGGTTGAGGACGGGTAACGTTAGGCCAATCGCAGGCCTATTCATACTATCACAAATCACATCAGAGAGAAAGTGTAACGTTTGACAGATTGGAGGCCTATTTCGCGTTTCATGAACCATTTCAGTGGGACGTGGAACGTTAGGCCCATCTGGAGTTCCTCGAACCATCTCGAATAGGCTTGAGGAAAGAATGCCTTCAAATAACATGCAATCCATGGTATGCGCCATTCTGTTAATTCAGGGATCTCCGAATAATGAACTCAGCACAGAAATGTCTGATGCATTACAAAACAGAAGATCCAGACGCAAATATGAAGGTTGAAACAGTCTTGAATCTGACATAATTTCGGCACGGTATCCGGCAACACTGGGGGACGGTACCGGAGCAAGCACTCTAAGCCTAATTGAACGACAGCTAATTTATTTTTTAAATGGCAAAATGGAGCATCGCAAGCAACAAAAAAGTCACTTTTCGTCATCTAGGAGTCAATACATTTCTTATGGTTGGTCTCTTTCCTCTGAAAGTGGCTACCCAGGAGGGGAGGGGGGGGGGGGGAACGGAATGAAATTAACATCCTCCAAAAAAGCGAGATTGTGTTCTCCACAACTCCGGGTAGAAGGTGCTTCAAATTTTCTGGAGTGATTCTGTGGGGAAATAGGAAGAAGTATGTCAAATTTCGTTTTCCTGTTGATGCTCTCAGAGAGGAATACGGGGAGGTTGAATTTTACTGCGGGATGGGGTTGAAGAAAGGTAATAGGCGCTACCACGCCTATTCATGCATCCATTCAATTTTGCGCGAGATGTATTTCTGTACGTAATGTCTCAGATGAAACGATGACACCCATGTGATCCAAATGCAATAAATCTTCGAAGGTGAAGTATGGTAACGGTTATGAAGAAATTGCTCGCTTCTTCTAGTTGGACAATCTCGGTTATAAAATGAGTTCTTAATCAAATTTCTTGCATCATGGGTTACTACGAGCGTTTTACATTTGAAAAAAAAAATTTTCAAAGGTGCCAGCTTATTTTACCCCTTATTTTAAATGCACTTTCTTGAACATTCAAATTTTGGAAATTCTTTATTCAGGGCTTTACAAAGGTAAATAATTTTTTTCTCTGGAGAGAAATGGAGAGTTCGGCTTGAGGTCTACAGAAAAGCATAAATATCAATTATTAAAAATTCAACCAGAACACAAGCAACTGTTTAAAAAATGAAGTATCAAAATCAATTTATTCATGGAGTCTGCGCACATTCATATTGAAGCTAGTCAGAATTAAGTGTCTGGCAAGAAGCTGTGGGCAAATCCTCGAAACTTCAACATTGAAAAGCTACTGGATTTGAAGCACTGGATGATATTTTTTAACTGGGAATAAATTTCCCCTTTTCAACTCAGGTGTCAACAGTAAAAAAAAAAAATCAAGATCGTGCGGTATAGGGTGGAGTACGAAATATTTCCATACAGTTTCCAATTCAAATTTCTCCTATCCTAAATGGGAGACTATGAGCAAGAAATAAAAACCTGAGATGCTTTGCATAGTAAGCAAAAATCGTTTGTACCATTGAAAAGCTCGTATTCGAAAGATCTTTTTGCAACATAATTTTTTACCTCAAGCTCCAGGGGTTTTTGAGATATTCTCGAATAACTAAAACATTTAGTGCATATGACATTTCCCAAGCCACAGCTTAAAAAATCAACCTAATTTCTTCAAATTCATAGGACTCCATGGTAAAATATGCAGCTACAGATTGTTAGGAGCAAAAAGGGGGGAATTTAACAATTTTTCCATGCAAAAATGAATCATTTCTGTCATGTTATTCGAAAATTTGATGGCAGTTGCCTCTTAGCTCCCTAATTCAGTCATAATAAATATATACAATCAAAACTGATCCCAACCCATTCAAGATTTGTCACTTCTGAGTGTCCATGCGAAATTTCAGGTTTCTGACACCAATATTGCAGGGGTAATTTCGGAAATGGTCATTGTATGCAACATGTGGAAATGTGCATTTCGATATTTTGCCCATAGTCTCCCCTTAAAATCATTTAGCAGCTTGCAGCTTGCTTTTCTCACGATCCAGACTTGAGGCGAGGGAATAAAGGGAGGCAGGATGATGCTTCCCTCTCTATAGTGAGGGGCATTTATCACTCTTCCATTTCCCATGTAACAGGAAGGCTTATCCCGCAGGGAATGGGCCATTAGTAGATTAATCACGCAGATTCTCCGCAGATGTGGTGAAAGCCCTTTAACCCTTTTTTTGTTTCCATCTGATATGTTATCAAGCAAATCAAAAGTAGGAAAAAGGCATGACGTTTGAAACTGGCGGGATAATGCATGAAATCAAAATGTAGTACCAAGCATTATTTTGAAGTGAACTTCGATAATAAAATCACTCCAAAATGAATCCGTAGTCACCCGATTCATTCCAGCAATAACTTTGATATTCTTAACTTACATTTTTCAAATACTAAAATGTTCTTAAAGACTTCGGCATACTTAGATTATTTTGACTTTCTGTACCACTGTTCATTCTAATCCCCGAGCATTTAAGGGGAATCAACACATTGCATTGGGTTTGACAGAGCTCTCCTCGCTAATCCTTAACACGTGGGCGTTCGCAGGGTCAAGAACCTCTTCGGAAAGTTGTATCTTAGATGCAAGTCACGAGAAGGATTACTAGACCAAAATCCCCTTAAACCGAGTGGTTTCCTTTAGATAGCAGGGTGATTCGGGCAGATCATTGTTGAACAACCCGGTGACTAACCCGCGGTTTACGGTGTCCAGAGTGGTTTCCTTCGGGTTCAGCTGTGGAGCTACGAAATTCCCTGGAGTCTACGCCTGAGTCTCTCGCTTCAGACAATGGACCGATGACATTATTAATCATTCAATAGCGCCATGAAATCAAGATACGTGGAACAGAATTGATATTTGCCAAAGACCAGGTTTCCTCGTCGAGAGAATAAATGCAGCGATATTTTTAGATATGCCTATTTTTGGATTGATTGAATTTAGAACCTTTTATGCTCCATTTGATCAGAGAATCGGGTTACCAACTGGGTTGAATCGGTCGCCTGGTCTGATATAGATGCAATCGTATAAATATGAGATAAACATATAGAAATTGCTTCCATCAATTTTACTTTCTTCAACCCCTTCCCGTTACAAAGTTCAACTTCCTCGTATTCCTTCCTGAGAGCATCAACAGAAACGAATTGAATGTTTGTTCCCCCCCCCCCCCCTCTCAACACAGAATCGCTCCAGCTAATTTGAAGCTTCAATTCGCCAGAGTTGAAGCTCTTTGAAGATCTCTTTGAAGATGTCAATTTCATTCAGTACTTTTTCTCCCCCTGGGTTTTTCTCCTTTCATTCATGACTGTTTCAGTCATCGTGTCGGTGCCTGGATCTTCTTTTTTTTTAAGATTTCATGGGATGGGCTGAGATTGAAACGGTGATTAGCAGTGGCCGATCGATATGGGGGAATATAGAGATTTCGAGCAATCCCTGAAATAACAGGATGGGGTCCAACAAGTAGTCTCTCCTCAGACCTGGTCGAGAAGATTCGAGAAACTCCAGATAGGCCTAACGTTGCACGTCAGTCCTGAGACTCGAGACTGGTTCATAATTGGTCTAACGTTACACGTTCTCGCCGAGCTGTCTCCAAGCACACCAGTTCAACCCGTATAGGCTCAATTGGCCCCGTAAGTCGAGGGTTGAGATTCTATTGAAGGAAAAAAGGTCAACCTAGGCCTAACCTGAGGACAGTCCGTGAGTTAAGCTTAGGCCTAACGCTAGTGAATCCCGTAGAAATAGGGAAGGGTGAGGTATAGGGGGTTGAAGTAAGGGGAAAAGCCTTTCAAAAGCGGTTTTCTCGTTACTTCTTAACATTATGGACGTTCAACTTTGGACCTTCTGACTAGTTAGTAACTTGCTCCTGGGTCTTAGGCTTAAAAATATTCCCAAGGTTCTCAGGACAGTAGTGTGACACTTCCCTTTGCAACCAAAGAAAAATGCAGCCCCTCCTAAAGAAACGATACAAGACTGTCGCGAAGGGGGCGTGATCAACCCATGCTGCGATTTGCCAGCCTGGAGGACAGCCACGCCTCAACTAGGAGAGAAAAAGCTGGAAAATTGCTTGGATAATGATCCATCTCTCAAGCATCTTCCTACCTTCATGAGGCTCCCTCATTGCAGACTGGTCTTATTAAAACGGGATGCATGCCTTCACGCGAAGAAGGTAGCAAAACAGGAGAGACTCACGTCTTACCAGCTACAATCCATTCCAGGGAAGCAGCGGGTAGCAGTAATTTCAATTTCCCTTTGTCCCTCTTCTGAAAGACTTGCCATATTTAATTAATTAATTTGATTCTATGAACCAATTCTTCTTCAAAACTCTGTGAAAAAAAATTTCAGTATACCTGTATGAAATTTCAACCTATCTATTGTCGTTAATTTCCTTATGACAGGAAGACCTAGTTAATTCGAAATCTAGGGGACCAAAAGAATCCGACTTCAAATAAACTAGTTCGAATTTTTCGGTATGTTTGTTCCTTTTGTAAAACCCACATGCCTTGCGTAATAAAGGAAGACCTGGTTTCAATGATTGTGTTTGCACTGCTGCAATTCCACATAAAAATTGACACCAATTTCAATGAGTGACGTAACCACGTCAGTAGGAAAAAAACTTAAATCATGTCATGCAATATATTTTGCATTAATTCTCATTGTTACTTGAGAAAGGCGTACAGACAGGTAAGGGTGAAGGGGGAGATTTAGTGCGAAAGGGGATGTTTGTCTATATTTAGAATTCTTTGGAATAGAATAATGAAGCTTCCAAAGAGGTAATTAGCTTGCTCAACACCCACTTAGAATGCGAGGCTTGAGAGCATTTGTAGGTTGCAGGGAGGAATGCCATTTGAAGTAAACAAACACGTTTCTATGATTTTATAGCCTACGGAACCAGAAAATGCCTATTGCCGTGTTTCGAATTATCCATACGAATCGCTATCGGACGGTTAACGCAAGTGACTTCGAAGTATCAGATATCGAATTAACGAGGTTTACCTGTAGAAGTATAGTATTATGTCTGCATTGCAGCGCTCTTCCCGTATAGTGCTACACTTGTGAGAGTTAGTACTTACATTATCAATGTCACTAATGACAGCTGGTCATCGCGATGCGAAGGCCAGACGAAAGCACATGGTGACACGAGTCAAACCCAAAGGGTACCTAACACGAAAACGGAAATTCATGGAGCAGGAGAAAAAAAAAATAACCCTAACGAAATGGAAGCCAGAGACATGTGGACCGGTGGGCTGGCTTTAGCCTTTCGCCCTAAGGCTGTGTCTCTCTTGTCTCTTGGCATCTTGTCTACAAAGTCATCAGAGAAGAGAATTTAACTAAAGGCGACACTCCATTCGAATCGCATTCATTGACGAAGTATAGACGTGACCGTCCATCCTCTACGTAGCGGGCCATGTCACGGACTCCTCTATGGCCGAGCAGCTGACTCAACCAGACAAATGCATTCCGTTTAGACTCCATGACCTATGAGTCGAACTCTCGAATGCATCATATCCCAATCCCGCTATCGCGAAGCATGACTCACTGAAGTGTTATTGACTGGGGGTTACCAGATGTCTCTTTAACGCGTTGACCGGCTGTGACACGTCGCGTGTCAAAAAAAAGCCAAGTGGCAGTCTTCGCGGTCAAAGTGTTAATATTCGAACTCCTCAACATCGAGTGACAGCCGTAATTGCACTCACTATTCTTTGATATTCATCCTTACTTGATTTTTTCCTTCACCTGGTGGATGAGCCTAATCGGCAGAACGTCCTCGTGCCATTCGGGATGCTGAGATTCATTCCTAGCTCCAGGCGTTATTTGGTTATCAGGTATGGGATTGTGCTGAGCTTTGAGCTGACTTTGTTCCTATGCCTGGTCGAAACGGCTGAGAGATTTCTGAAAAGCAATCTTTCCTTTTGTTTATATTTACCTCATGAAACCGTATGCAATATTGCCATGGATGGCAATCTATGTTTCAGAGTCGTTGGTCTCAAGATTCAAGATTCGGGATTCAAGATAGTTTGTGATATCAAGAGGCGATTTCGCCCTATCGATATCACGTGTCGAGGTCGAGCGTTCCTTAATTTTAGGGTAGGCCTAACCCTCTTCAAGCTAAATACCTTGTATATATATATATTTTTTTTTTCTCTGTTATCTGCCTATCCTAGTTGCTTACTGTCTAGTACCTAACGTCAACATTGCCCCCCACCTTTTTGTCTGTCCATGAAAGCATCTAGTTTCTTCTTAAAGATAGTCACAGCGCGGGGCAGCTACTACTTCGTCATCTAACGCATTCCACGCGTTCACCACTCTGCAAGTAAAGAATTCCTGTCTCGACCTGTCCCGCACCTGCAGTTGGCGCAACTTAAGTTGGTTACCTCTCGTTCTCTTGCTGCCATCAAACTGGAAAAACCTACTACACTCGACATTATCTATTCCTTTAATTATCTTGAAAGCCTGGATGAGATCGCCCCTCCTTAACCTTCGTTCGAGCGAGTACAGTCCCAACACTTCTAAACGCTTCTCGTATGATAGTCCCCTAACCTCCTTAATCATTCTTGTGGCCCTCCTCTGTACTCCCTCGAGCGCCAACA
>CAJPEV010000830.1:0-12748 GCA_905338385.1 Darwinula stevensoni | reverse complement strand
TTCGAGGAAATCCAAGAGATGGTCCCTTAGTATGCTCTCCATGATCTTCCCTGGGATACTCGTGAGACTTACCGGCCTGTAATTTCCTGGATTACTCTTTTCGCCCTTCTTAAAGATCGGTACGACGTTTGCTCGTCTCCAGTCCTTAGGTACTTCCCCGCGCGAGAAGCTGCTCTACCGCTTGAGTTCTCTCTCTGGGTAAAAATCTACCCTCCCTTTCAAAAACATATCCCACTCTTACATATCCTTGGAATAAAATCTCGCAGTAGCGTCTCCGTTCCCCATAGTAGTCATAGTAAGAGTCACTCTTAAATAATCAGCTTCTTGTCGAGCAAAAAAGCCCTGAAACCTATCTATAAAGTCCTGACTTTCACGCACACCTTCCAAAAATTTTATATAAAAAACTTATTGACTTCGATTGAGTTTTAAATGTAGTTCTACAGGATTCAATAGAGCACCTGAATAGGACCTCTATTCAGATTGGGGTGTCCGATGGTAAGAGGTTAAGAACCGCACAAGCGGGAAAAATTTTGCCACACCTCACTAGAGGTGTGCGCGCGAGTGATTTTTGACTCACTATCATGGGAGAAAAATCATGTTGTCACCCATTTTCACGCAATCAAGCCATTCAATATCGTTTGAGAATCATGGACACGCAAGATAATTGCGACCGTGAATTGAACTCACTCAAAGTGACGCGTGAAACCTCGTGAGTCGTTTCACGCGTGAATGTTGATTCTTTCTTTCCTCTTTTAAAATTTCATAAATTAATATTTCCTTCAGTTATTTTATTTAAGAATTAATAAATAGTAAGAAATAATGTTGTATCTGGATGGAACTTGATTCATGTGGTAGTTACTTGTTCCCGAGTTCTTGTGGAGAAAAAAATAAACAAGTCAGTTGAGACTTTCAATGATTGATCCAGAATCCGCGGAGCACTCGAAAAAACCCTGACGCTCGGGGTCGAACCCGTGAGGACACAGAGAACCCACCCTTACATAACATGCTAGGCCGTGCGATGGCCGGACGAGGGGAATCAGCTCCCGGACGGCGAATGATTGGGAAACAAGACAAGTTTTCGGTTTCTCCAGGAAGAAGCTTGTATGAAAATGTGAAGTTTCGGACATTCCCAAGGGTTCGAATTTCGAAGAGGCAGACTCCTATCTCAACTGAATCCTATCCCAATAGAATCCTATCCCAACTGAGGCATATGACTGGGAGAGTCGGAAACCAGCAGGGTAGCTCCGCCAGCAAAAAAAAAAAAAAAACTCCCGGCCACGAGCTTCTGTTTGTCACAATTACGATAAGGGCCTTCGCCGAAAATAGTTACGAGTCCCGCGTGATTCACGCACACTTCTACTGCTCAGTGGCGGCTCTGAGAAGAAAATTCTGGGGTGGCCAGCACGTCAACTTCACAACGAATCGATTCATTGGTGTAATATGGAAGCACGAAAAGTATGTTTGACCTTGCTGCTTGATGAGTCGCACTGCTTTTAGTGGCAGGGAGAAAGGCTCAACGAGAAAACGTTCCATGTTTGCAGATTCTGCTGAATCGATAGCATGTAAAAGCGGATCAGAAATCGAAGCTTCCATTGAACACTTGAGGAATAAAGGCGCATCCAGTCCGACGACTTTCTCCCCTTGTGAGTTTCACAACTTCTTCGAAGTATCAATAAAATCGCATCTAGTTCACGTAGAAAATATCTGATTGTGAAGAATATATATTCTGTCGTTTCCTTTCATTAAAACTGCATGGATGCAAATTGACAATGACAATTCGAAGGACCGAACAGCTTAATAGTGGCAAAGGAACCAAAAGACATGCGATTGTTTTGGTAGAAGGCACCCGTTCGCACGCAATGCAAACCGGTGAGGTTCCGCTCCGCTTTGACATATTTTACATATGTAACACTTTGAACCCATACCCGTCATAAGATGTGTATAACCTATATAATGTATTGAAAATGCCAGAACTGAAAAAGTGTTACGGAAGGGGAGGTCAGCATTAAGAATTTAATGAAGAGAGCGAAGGAAGGGTAATGAGCGGTGGTGAGGCTTTCGAGCTCCAGGTGGAAGGAAGGGGGGGGGGGGGGGTGTCGAACACGTGGGACTTCTACCAACTGAGGCAAGCCTCAGCCCCGCCCAACATACGCCAAGGCCTTACCTTGCAATTGGCTTAAAATCGTTTTTCTGCGATTGATATCCAACGACTGATAATATAAGGCCACTAATACCTCAAAAGCGAAATCGCTTCGCCCCAAGGTACCCTTATAGGATCCTGTTTCTTCCTCCAGACATCCCCCTTTCACTATTCATCGGTATGACCCCTACTTCGACCTCTCTTTAAAAGGAAGGAGAGTTTTAACTCCTCCTCTTTTTTTTTTAGCCTTGGCTTAACGTTTTCTTACTTTGCTAGTTCCTTTATTCCTTTATTCCCTGAAGAAAGAGGCTTTGTGCCTCTTCGGTTCTTCGGTTTCATTCCTTTCTTTTAAACTAAAGTGACCGGGTGAGAGTATCCCTTGTTGTTTTATCAATATCGTGATCCCTCTAGCTAAGTATAAGAAATGCGATAATCATGGCAAGAACCACCGACGAGATCCGCCGCTTTCGTTTTCCCCCCTCGAGGCAGGAAGTCTTGCTTGTCATGATGCAATGACGCGAAATACCCGATATTATAAAGGATGGCTCCACGTATTTCGCTTTGTAGCTTTCTGGCTTCGTTCTCGAAAGGCCTATCCTTTTCATCGCGATGTTTACCGCTCTTCAGACTCATTAGAACCGTCCCATGTGATCTCACCTTCACCTTTTCGCACATCTTCCATGTCTTTTGTTTACGTGTTTCGTGTCTGTGTCGGTTCTTACTGCAAGAATAATGTAATCTCAACGATTAACAAGCCCTATTAAGCATGCGACCATTATCAATGCAACCATCATTTGTACTGTCTTTTCAGGTGACAGAATGCAGGTTCCCAATCTAATATTTAATTTTTTGAGGACCATGACCGTCCTCTTCCCCCCCTCCCATTCTCGGCCACGTCCCGCCGTTCCAGGTGAGAGAATCACAAACCAACCTTCATGTGCATAATGCATGCCATCTAATTGTGCCATGTAACTGGATAAAGTTCTATCGTTCATATATGATATCGATTACGATATGACCCGAGGGATCGGTTTCGAGTTTATTTATCTAGTTATGCTCGTGGACGGACTTAAAAAATATGGTAGGGATTATTTGTCGTCTTTCACGTATTTATATTATTTATTTATTCACCCGAGCTATGTATTATAACACTATTACGTGCATTAATCGGCCTTAACGGAGTTTCTGCGATTTGTTTCCCTCTTGGAATGGAATGTCAGTCACATTGAGGGTGACTTACCACCCAACAATACGTGACTGTCGTGATACCAATAATCCATAATCCATGTAATCCTAATTCGATGTGTCATTTTGAAGCATTTTCAACAGACATGACCGTTTAATCTCCTCAAAAAATCAAATATTAGAATATTATGCATTTTGGTTGCCAACTTTGACTGTCTTGGTTTATGCATGTAGAAATCCTATGGTGTTTTGGCGATCATAAAGGGGAGATAACTTCCGTATGAAAAAAATGGAAAGAATGGAAACCCTTATAAAAGAAATGTTCCTACCTATGTAAAATGTAAAATGCATTCGGCTATACTGAGGTGAAAAGAAAGGGTGAGATTCCTGGGTGGGGTTCACTTTCCATTTATTTTCCTACACATTTAGTTTGAATGAAATTAGCTTAATTAACGCTAGAAACGCTAAACGCTGGTTCCCATCATCAAAACAAAGTATTTCTTCCGTGGAGGACCTTGTCACGCTGAGCAAAACTGACTCATGAGTCATAACTGTTACCAAGCCATACTGCGAATAGCGTGGTTCCAATGTGTACCGCAAGGAGGACAATGACGCGGGCGAAGGTGCAAGGGGTAACTTTCTCTTGAAAGTAAACTACTATGAAACAGAGCTAAGATAAGGGAGCAACCGTTTTTGTGAAATTGACTAGGCACAAATGGTTCCCAAATTTATAAAATAGGCCTGATACATTCAACAGTAAGGTAATAGCAATGAATAGGAATAGCTGTCTTTCGATATCGGATGGAAATTAAAAATTGACTATTTTGGCAGAACACATAACAGAGAAGACGATTCTGGAGCGTCAGAGTTGTAAAATGAGAAACGGGGGACCCGGAATATGCACTCCTATTATGGACTGTCCTACCGTCATGAAGAATTACCGGATCAAGAGGCCCATCATCTGCGATTGGGGCGGGGGAAATGAAAACCCGCAGACCCATCTCGTCTGTTGTCCGACTCTCACAGGTAACTCATTCCTTCTTCGTGCATGTAGGAAAAAGTTTTCGGTCAAGAGTTGAAAGAGGCTGTATCCAAATAGGGAGCTTATATAAAAAGAAATCCAATAAATGTTCTATTTCCATCAACGAATGACACGATGTTACCGATTTACCGATTCGGAACCAGAAACGAGTTTTTAAAGTAAATATCCTTTTTGAAAGGTTTAAACGTTGATATTTATTTCCGTAACTGGAAATTCCTAATTATGGAATTGAGAAAGCATCTAAATATATTTCGAAACTGCCAAATAGTTTCTTGCTAAGACACTCAAATACTTAATACAGAAACTTTACCTGTCCATATTCAGCCAGCGAGTAAGATGCAAGAATACCCTGACCATACTCGTATGTGCTGTTCCCTGACTTTTCGGCAGAAAGTAGGGATTCCACTCTCTTCATCACTACGCCGAAAATAGCTGTACAGGAAGGAGAAGAAAAAGAGATTCATGGGAGCAACTAAAAAAAGGTTTGGGTCTTTGCAATTCATATAACATGAAGGACACAATCTCCAGAAGCCAATTTTCGGGGAAAATATCTGCCTAATCTGAAGAAAGATATTATCACTTTATCCCCTTAAGGACAATCATGAAGGGTATGTATCGCGATGTCTAACTTCAGAATCTATCTTCAGAAGGTAACATTTTGAAAACTTGGTACTGACTCATGTCACACCAAGTTGAAGAGCCTAAGAAAAATTTCCCTAACTTTTTTTGGATTACTCCCCCTTTTGGTACATTGCATTTGTATGCAGCATTGCATTTGTGTACTTGTATAGAGTATTGTAATATCAAATGTTGCATTGCCTTCCTTGACTTGTGTCAAGTGTCATTTTGACAGTTTTGCCCTCATATACTCGTAGGTGAAACGACCCTTTTACAACATACGCTCGAAAGAGCTTCTATCGTAAATATATAATACAAACATTTCAGATACGAATCAGAATTTTACCTCTAAAACCCCAGCATGCCAATGCAAAATATTCATTTTTTTCCCTGGGAATAAAGCGAAAGTCGAGAAACATTTCCCCATTCACAACCTGTAATGAATATTTGGATAAACAGTTGCACAATATGTTCCTTCACAGACACAGAACGAGCAGCAGCAACTGCCACAGCGCCGGCAACACCTCCAACTATCAGATCAGCGACCAGTCAAACTGGAATGAGGAGTGTGATGCCACCTTCTGTGCTGAATCCGACGCCTCCAGGATTGATTTTATGAAAGGTGATCAAATGATAATCGAAATTTTTGGAGGGGTTGGTATTTGAAGAGGGGCAGAAACTCATTAGTCCCAGGTTCTTAGAACGAAAGAAAGTCACCTTTCCTTCAGAGAACATTTTGGAATTGCTCCTGCCAGTCTGTTGAAAGTGTGAACAGGGGTTTTGGGATTCCATTGTTTTTAAATTACATGTTGTGAAAGTCTCTAATGACGCATTTATATTCCTGGAAGTCTCTCATGAATAAAACTGAGTACCAAAAAAAAACTTAGCTTCTGAAACCTCTTGAAGAGATGAAGAGACAGTGCCTAATTTTGCAAGGAATTACGGAAATGCCACAAAGGCTGCAGTAGATTGTCGCCGAGATTCGGAATGATGTTCGCGCAATACTTTCATGTAGGAATAGAGTTTCAGCTGGACTGTTGCTCCTTCGCCAACACTCCCACATCAGTCTCGTATTTGATCCTTGACTGAATACAAGGAGAAACAGCCCAAATTTCACGCTTCAAACCTGCTTTGAATCTTTTGTGAAGCATATGTGTCTCACATGTGTTTCTCACTTCTCACGGAGAGTGGAGAGTGCCATCTCCGAAAGTGATAGCGCAATGCACTCGTACATAGAGTACCTATGATCTATAGCAGGGGTGTCAAACATACGGCCCGCGGGCCGGATCAGACCCGCGGAGTTTGGTTCATCCGGCCCGCCTTGTATTTTAGAAATTTCTGCTTTGATAGACTGTCGCCACAAATTTCAGTTGAAAAATATGGGTGCGGCCCTCAGGCATCTGCACGGTAGGGAATGCGGCCCTCCGACCGATTTCAGTTTGACACCCCTGATCTACAGTATACAGTATATAGTTAAGACTTTGGTGGGCTTTGTCGGCATAATTTTCGAAGTTCCCTTCATCTTCATGAGATATTTGGATGGATCCCAGGTTTAAAAAAAAAATCCACGAGACACCGCGTGACAGTTACTACAGGATGCTGAACCTCTTCAAAGCTGAAAATATGGTTGTCTAAACTAAAAATCTATTCTCTATTCAATTCATATACCGGTTGCCGCGTACGACGGAAAACCCTGTTACAACTTGTATCAATACATATGCCGATGTCTGACTGACCTCCATTTCCTTTCCATTCAGGCTATCCACAACTGAAAGGAAATGCGGAAAACCAAAGAAATGGCGCCGTCAAAAAAAAGTCGTAGGAGGTGTCACTGCTCCACTTCATGCCTATCCCTGGGCTGTACGTATGGTATCTCCCATATTTCCATCTCACGCTTCCTGCTTCTCTCCCGATTTCACTGCTGCTTATGATACGAGATAGTATCGAGATCGTATACATTCCAAATCCAGAGTAATCCCAATAATATCAAACGTTTTGATGATAAGTATGAGGATGACCGTCAGGAATAATGTGTTGCGGGCCATTGAGCGGAAGGCTTCAAATTCAATTTTTTTTTCCCTTGTTCCTTCACGTCAGCCATATCCGCAGGACGAGAGAATGGCCGAGCATGATGTATGAGGATGACCCTCAGAAATAATGTGTTGCGGGCCATTGAGCGGAAGGCTTCAAATTCAATTTTTTTTTCCCTTGTTCCTTCACGTCAGCCATATCCGCAGGACGAGAGAATGGCCGAGCATGATGCGCTTTAAAACTTTCCCACTCTACCACACACCTCCCTTTCGATGACTTGCTTAGATATTTATGAGTATTTTTATATGCTGAGCAAGATAGCTTGCAGCGTCCCAACCGGATGATGCACATGCATTGTGATGGGAAATGTATCCTGTTGTAGGTCTTGCTGGGCGAACGAAATAAAACTAATGACTGGTTTTGTGGTGGTACCTTGATTAGCGATGACTACGTTCTCACGTCTGCTCACTGTTTTGAAGGAAACAGGTACGTGATAAGACTATTGCTCTCTCCAACTCTCATTTCTTCTGGGGCTATCAGATAGCTCGAATCGCGCGACGGCTAATTTACCGTTTTACGTTATCACCTGATTGAAAAAACACACACACACACACACATTTTTTTCCCCGTGTTTGTTGGCTGGCACGAACGCAGCAGACTGGACGTGATTCGACTGGGTGAGCACGATTTGAATTCTACCACGGAAAGACATGGACATCACCTATAGTCGGGACGGGTCCTACCTTAGTATTAAGTAGGACTGAAGTTTAGAGGACGAGCGATACGACTGTAGCGAGAGTAGGCCACCCAATAAGCTCGCTGGAGCAAAGCTCTCGAAGTGATCAATAGAGCGTGAAAGTGGTATATTGATCGTGCATATTGATGAAATGCAGGTTGTCAAAGCCGGTGAATTTCACTAAGGAAATCCTGCCAGCTTGTCTCCACAACCCCAAACAGCGTCTTGATCTCAGTCCCGAAACGGTGCAGTGAAAACGGCCTACCCCATTGCAACCTATATCATACAGAGTAAAGTTTTTACTTTATAACGGAAGAAAAGAATTCATTAAAAAAATACCTAGGCAACCTTGAGAAACGAAGACGATAAAATTTTATTTAAAGGGAAATGCAATTGGCTTCTTCAATCCTTGGCAACGGGTTCATATCGTTGATATCTCTGTTATGGAAAGCATTTGATTAGATGGAAATTTCCCCCATTTTTTTGAGTCTCCGTTCTTTTGAAAATCAAAGAGGCCGAGATATACATTTATTTTTATTTTTATTTCTAAATTGTTATTCATTAGAAAGATACAATTATTTTGAAATTCATAAATGCTCGGAGAACGGCATAGAACGGATCTTGGTCTCCATTCACTCATCATTTTTATGGATCTCCCCCATTATTTCATTTAAATCATCTGGGATGATCGTTTCTGATCGTGCTTCTAACTTGTTTTCAATTTTTTTTCTTTCTTGCACAGTGAAGGAGAGCAGTTCAACGTTGCAAGAGGTGGAGGTGCCGCTGGTAAACTTGGCATCCTGTAGTACAGCCTACTCCCAAATGGCTGGGGCAGTCGTGAAAATTCCCGATGGAATTAAGGACTCAATGCTGTGCGCCGGGGAAAAGGGCAAGGACTCCTGCCAGGTTTGTGCGTTCGTTGTCCTTTCCTTCACATCAATGAAAAGCTAACTGGCTAACCTGAAAAAGTGCTCCGTGTTAGTCAGCCAAATTTTGAAAAGTCACCTTGCCTATGACCATCCTCAGACCAAATGAGGAAACCATCCAAAGTTTGGTAGGATTGGGATCACAGGTGTGGCCGCGCCTAAAGGACAGACAAGCACACAAACATTAGGAAATATGGTATATATGAGAGTGAATATCGTGTGAGCTTGATCCTTGCTTGTTGAAACGGGTTGACTTTCCCTCTTTGTATTATTAGTCATTTTTCGCTATTCCTCTTGCTTTACGAAAAGCCCCTTACCTGAATTTTAAAAAAATATATATATTATGCACAAATATATTATGTTATGACAGGGTGATTCGGGAGGAGCTCTGCTGTACGAAGACCCCAAGAGCAGCAGGTTCATGGTTGTGGGGATATCTTCCTTCGGGTATGGCTGCGGGGTTGATGGATTCCCCGGAATCTACACCAAAGTCGCTCCATTCCAAACATGGATTAATAGGATTGTGTTCCAAAGATGATCCGTCCAGTTCGTCTACTTCATTCCACAAATTTGATCTCATCAATGATATAATTTGCATCATCTTTTTTTTTGGTATTGAGTTTAATATCATTGGATAGGGCACTTCTGATGTCCGAAATTATGTAATAAAAGTTGATGTTAAAATAAAAGTTTGTTGATGGAATTCACAATCTTTTGATTAATTAATGAATCATGAAGTCACACTATTCATTGACTGTTGATAAAATACGTTCACAATACGTTAGTCATAAGAAACGCGTAGGTTAAGGTCCTGGTGCATAGAGAGTGTTATTTCATTGAACACAAGACAAGCTTACCCAAGAGAAATCACTGGAACAGTCATGGTATAATGTACATTAGTCATAGCTTCAGAATTTCAAGAGATTAAAGGAATGTGCACCTAAATTTGCATCCAAAGAGTACGTTCTCTCACCATGAAGGAAACGGAAGTGTATTATTCTAGACATGCTTCCGCTCTCCCGTTGGCAGGCTTCGGGGGCAACAGGTGTTAAGAACCAATAAGGCTGATGAATGCAGAGGTTCACCTCTGGATCCCATCAGACCCTGTCATCTGCAGGAGACACAGAATACTTCAATGGGTTCTATATGGGAAAATTGTATGGTCATACTGTCAACAAAAAGCACTAAGAATACAAAAATATTTAGCTTTAAGAGGAGAGCGTATCGAATGCGACAATGAGCCTATTGGAGTCAATGAGATCCTCGGAAAATCTGTTATCATTTGGTGATTACTGGTCATGGGTCATTTCTCATAATTGCCTCGGTCGGACGAGTGAGATTGTAGCGCATGTAAGTCTCACTTTTCCTCGATAGCCGAGTCCATTAAATTAAAGACTAGTTTCTGAGTGCCCTGCAGTTCGTCAAGATGAAGTCCTAATCCCTTGTATTCAGGAATGCAAGATGTATTTTTCAGAAATTTGGTGTCGGTAACAAAAAGTTGTAGCCAATGAGTTAAAGAGAGAGCGATAGTGGTATTTTTCTCATCCTCTTTCTTATCTGCTGATAAGCGGATCGGAAATCGAAACTTCCAAAGAACACTTGAGGAATAAAGGCGCATCCAGTCAGACGACTTTCTCCCCTTGCGAGTTTCATAACGTCTCTGAAGCATAATCGCATCTAGTTCACGTAGAAAATATCTGATTATGAAGAATATACATTCTGTAGTTTCCATTCATGAAAACTGCATGGATGCAAATTGACAAAGCTAATTCGAAGGACGGAGCTTAATAGTGGCAAAGGAACCTAAAGACATACATTTCTTTGGTAGCAGGCACCTGTTCGCACGCAATCCAAACCGGATTGCGTGCGAACGGGTGAGCCTTTTATTTCGTCTACCTGCCACTCGAAGCAGTGCGACTCATCAAGCGACAAGACTCGCCAAAATCACGCTGCTATGCTAGAGCCGGACGATCTTTATCTCGTCCCGGATATCTCCTCTATCCTAAACTTGTCCAGGGAGAATATGCTGCGAAATTCGAATTCGTTGACTGGGAGGGGGTGGGGGGTTGGAGCTCTTCAAACCCCCCTGAACGCTTCATTATCATGCAGGAAATGCAGTTTAAAAAATAAACGAGAAACAGGAAGGGCCTGCGGTCTTTTGGATGGAAGTCCGTTGATTAAGCATCCTGCCTTATTCATTGTCGGGAGGGGGGGGGGGACACTCCAGGCCTCTGTCAGTATCTGTCCTCCCATATGGGAGGGCAGATAAAGAAAATGTTGGATTGATTCATCAATTGACCAGTTTCTCGTATCCCAAAATATACTAGAGCTTTTTCACTGTCAAATCCCAGTCGGTGCAGCAACCAACCTCTCTAAGAGGGCTCCGATTAAAGAGATGCATGATCCCCATCATGTTTTGCAGCAGTTCACAACTACGATTCATGGCATGTCCTTCCATAAGTTCATCATGGTTTAATTCCTCCTCTTTTTTTTTTACTCTTGGCTTGACATTTTCTTCTTTGGCTAGATCCTTTATTCCTTTATTCCCTGAAGAAGGAGGCTTTGTGCCTCAGAAACTTCGGTTTTATCCCTTTCTTTTTAGACCGGTTGAGAGCGTTTCCTGTTGTTCTATCGCAATACCTTAGTAAGTCTTTTTACTTTAAGTATGAAAGCAGTGCTTTTGAATGGAAGAGAGTGCTTTATGCTTCACTGGATCAAATAATTCATCTCATCAATTTTTAACCAAGCAAAAATGAAATCACGATTGCCCTCAATGAATATGCATATGAAAAATATACTGAAAGCTGATGCCTATCAGAGGCTGCATAATGCATTATGTATTAGGCTGTTCCTCGAGAAGAGCCAGGAATTCCCCGAAATCCTGTTACCTCAAGGCACGCAGCTCGAGTTCCAAGAAGGCGACCGTCTCTGACTCATCCGACTTCCTCCCATGGAATTCCGTGGAAAAGAAACGGAGGATGCGAGGCGAGATCCCGAGCCCCACGTCGGTGTGGCCCTAGGCATATGTGGGGCTTGGGATCTGAGCGGGCGAACGCGCTCTCCCTTCGTTACCTCCGCCACTCAGGTTTTATTTTTGTCGGAAAGCTTTTCATGTATGTGAGCCATGTTTCAAGGGTGTTTATATCGATGTGAATCCATGAGGCACCTAAGCTAGATCTCGGGAACTGCCAGATGGTTGTGTATGAAAATTGGAACTCTGATGCTCCTTGGGTGAGGATGCAAACTATATAATATAAATGGAGTTGAAAGCGAGTGTGAACGTCAGTTATGAAAGGAGGAACTCGAAGTCATTGGAAAGAGAGTAAAGTCATATTCATAATGCGACTTTCATCGATTTAGAGTGCTTCATGGTACAAAAACCATGAAAAACAATCTCGGAATTTGGCAGAAAATTTAATTCCCCTATATTGGAAATATAAGCGTATCCATTAGTGGCAGGACGGTAAGTGGTGGCATTGACGGTGACAATACACGACTTGGTGAAGACAAAGAGGTCCAACTCTTTTTAACATGCATCATTGCATCAGGTGATGACTAAGTTCCTCGTGACTGCGGATGTGACTCAAGGGAAGCGACTCAAGGGTTATGCTAACCCTCCTCGGTTATTGCATCAGTCGGCGTCGAGGCACCATGACAGGCTTCTCGTCTCTCTTGTGCTTCTCTTTACTGATGTGAATTCTGTAGTTGAGTCGAGTACCTGTGAATCAATAAGTCGTAGGAATACGTCCAGTGTCTGATAAGATACGTATAGCCATAGTTTGAATTCTCATGTTAGAATCCCTATATTTTTCAGTTACATTCTCGAACGTGATCACATTCTCGAATATGATGAGCATACCCTATCGCGAAGCCCTTGACCGATTCGTTGAGGAATAAACTGAATTCCCTGTGCCAAATGTCTGGTGAGTTCCAACGTATGGCCTTTTTTTGCTTTAGTAAGAGCCCCAAGTGGAAATTATTAATGATGCATCTTAGATTTTACCTCGACGCTGATTTTAATTCGATTTAACTTGTCAATTTTCCCAATTTCCCAATCCTTGGATTTTGAC
>CAJPEV010000829.1:0-91301 GCA_905338385.1 Darwinula stevensoni | reverse complement strand
GCTTTGTGTATGTAAGAACATGTGTACCAAATTCTATGAAAATATATTGGTTTTTCTACTGAATATTTTTTTTTTACTCAAAGTCAAATTTTGTTCGCAAATAGCTGATGCACCCTGTATTTCTGTAATTAGGAAATATTCAAGAATGGAAGGCATTGCAGAAGGATATGCCTTGTTTTGAAATTGATAAAATTACTTTGAAATCACTTTTTAATTTTTTAATTTTTGCCAGAAATTGTTGCAGCAGTCTTAGGCAACTCTCAACTATCAGTATCTGTTTACCCCAGTAAAATGCTCCAGGTTGGAAATTTTTGGGGGTTTTGCTTGCATCCTCAAAATGTTAAGCTGCCCCTGATATGTTGGAAACATATCAGGACCAGCAGAGTCAGAAACATAAAGGGTGAACTATAGGTTTTCCAGGTAGTTCTGCCTGAAATTTTAAACACTGTGATGCTTTTCATCATAGTTCTTCTCCGTGAGCAAGTCTTGGGAATTGCGTCGGGAAGATATGTGTGCAGTGAGCCGGAGGTTGGGGTCGGAATCGGGTTCATTGAAGGTGGAGATGGTGCAGTGTCGAAAGGACGCAGCTGAGATGAAGTGGCACTATGACCCCACCACACGGCGCCTCCGACACGTCGACACCGACATGTGCCTTGATGCAACAGGGCTGTCCTCATCAGATGACATCCCACTCCGCACCTGCTCGGGAACCTCTCCCGGTCAGAGGTGGACCTTTGACTTGTTTGACTTCTGAACCCTCTACTTTTCTTCTCATCATTCTAATTTATTTCTAATTTATTGTGATTTTGATGATGAGTGAGTTAATGGAGCAGGAGCACTGGAACATTTGAGAAGTGGGAGGTGGGGACAAGGTTCTATTCAAACATCCCTAGCCCAAAGATGAAGTATTATGCTACAAAGTATCTGCAAGATGGAGATACTTTGTGAAAAATGGTCTGCCATGCCATATAGTCCCTGAGAGAATGTTTTTTTTTTTTAACTATGGGGCAAATTTAATGCTTTCGAAGAAGTGGAGGGATCCATGGCCCCTGGTTCCAGTGTCCCTGTGACATGGATGAAATATAAAAAGAAACCAAGCAGTATTGTTAGAAAACTAAAGCACAAAGCCCAATACCAAATGATTGCCATCTGGCTCTTCTGTTGTATATAAACCTCTGAAAATTTGGAAAATATGTGTTATATTTTCCAAATTTATTGAATCCGAAGGAAGTGATGTACAAACAAGAAGGAACAATGTGGAAGAACAAGTATTTTCTGGGTTTTTTTTTGTAGTGGGTGGTGGATAGGCTTCTTTGTGTTGGCATGACCTTGGCCTGCCATATCCATGATTGTTTTCTGGATTGTCACATGGTTGCACTTGAGATAGGCCTGTTTTCATTGTTTCAAGTTTTCCGTGTCAAATTGCTGCAAATTTTCCATTTGAGTGATAGCAGAGAGTGTAGTGAGTCAGATTATATTCACCTGTTCTTTTCCAAAATATTTTAAATTTAGCATTTGACAGTAGGTGAACAAATAGCTAGTGAACTGATGTTTGGTGAAGATGTAGTTATACCAAGTCTTGTTTCCCTGCTTTCAGTGGGGATTGAAGGTGGTTGGGTAATGCTGACTGTGATCATTTAGCATACTTGCCTTGCTTGCAAATCCATTCCAGTGGTTGAGAAATTTCATAAGTTCTGTGATCTCTAGTGTCAGGAAACCCTGACAGTATCCATCAGTTAAACAAAGCCCTGTGATTCTTCTAACTTTTGTAAAGTGTTCAGTAATGGCAGTTTCCGATGATACTCGACCTGTCCTCCAGTCTGCATTTTGCGAGAATTCCACTATGCAGTGATAAGCATCTCTGTTGCTAGGCATGAAAGACCTAGGTCACCATTGTGTGTTGCTCTACTTTACACTGATAATCACATTTTGACAATCCTTTTTTTTATTTCCCTGAGGATATTTACCAGAATCAATAAAATGATTTTTTTTTAAAGAAATAAAGCAAATTTTAATTCGCCCTTCATTCTCTCCATGAAACTATCAACAGTTATGAGGGTGGGGAAGATGCAAAGACTTTCACAAAGGATGCACAAGCTCCCGTATCACTTGAGCCAAAGATGGGTCCAGTTGTGGAGAAAGTTCTTCGAACAAGTCCTGAGCTGCCTGTTGCCATGGGTCTGACCCTGCTATCATGAGCTCACCATACAGATATGCTCCCATTGACTGATGCTCTCTCAAGAATTCCAGGACATCTGGGAGGCTTTTCTTGAATCGATATTTGATCACAAGTTCACACCAGCAATGCTGGACTACAGCATTACAGTTCTTGAATTGGAATACTGCATTTAGTTGATGCAGAATGTTAGCACTCAGAGATTCCTTGCTCTTGAGTGTTTCGAGGAAGAATATTTGTTGCTCGGTGTTCAGATCTTTTAGGGAAGTTGAACTACTTTGAATTCCCTGGGTTTTCTGTTTCTGAGTCCAGTGAGTTATAAGATCTTGAACTGTGGCTGCAGAAGCATTGCTCTTTGGAAGAATGTGAAATTTCTTCACCCACTGTGGCAATTCTGCTCTCTTAAGCCATGATAAGCTAATACTGTCTGGATTTTCATTTTTTATGTTGGGGAAGCAGGAAAAGTAAAAAGCAAGGAATTCCTGAGAAGTGACCAAGAGCCCATGAAACTCACTTACATACTGCTGAAGAAATTGTAAGAATTCTTCCTTTCCACCACAAAGTTCAGACAGGTACAGTAGGAGAAAGTACCCCTTGAGATAGTGTAGCTGGAGAACAGACTTCTCAGGGTCTGCTCCATTCCTGATGCTAGTTGCATCCTCCTGACTTGGTGAAAGAATCTGTAAGTCACTCCTGGAGACCTGGAGTTCCTCATTGAGAGCACAGAATCGAAGATGTGCCTTCAACTGTTGAAGATCTGCTTGCATCTCAGCTGTGTCATGCAGATGTTCTGCATGGATGATATCTTCGAGGTAGGTGGCAAAGCCCTCACTCAGCCATTCTTCGCTCCAGTCCCGAGCTCCAATCTCGAGTCCAAACCAGGCGTGGGAGAGCTCGTGAGCGACTTGAGCTGCCAGAAATGGATCTCCCAGGATGACACTCTGGGATAAAAATATAAGTCCTGGAGATGCAAGGCCCAGACCAGAGAAACTGCAAGGAAGCAACAAAATCTGCAGTATATCTGATGGATACTGACCAAGTATTGCACATTCTCGCCTCAGGAAGTCATGTACCACTTTGCCAACAGTGTTTTCCAGGCAAGGCATGAGACTCTTTGGTGCAATCAAGTTTATGTGAACAGGGCTTTGACTAAGATGACGAGAGCAAGGATAGGGGTTGTGTCTGCACTTGATCATTTGATTGATCTTGACCTTGTCAGATACAAAAGGAGGCAGCGTGAGTATTTCCCAGAACCCAATAGCAATGGCGAGAGTTGAGATCGGAAGCACTGAAGAATTAAAATAATAAAATGTACTTTTGGACTCTCTGATGGGAAGGGCTGTCCCAGACATGACCACAATTGAGTTCTCTGGTGCCCTGACCTCAGCCTGCCAAGTTGCCATGGCAACAGGAGGCTCTTGACAAGGAAGAAAGGCTCTGTTGTTGATGAATGCAGCTGGAGTGAAGACACACCTGTTTCCATCCTGATCCTGACGCCATTGAAGCGATTCTCCCTCGATCGTCGTCCGATAGAATATTCGTACGGCTCGAGGGAAGTCATCGGCTCTTGAACAGCCTTGCTTGTGAATGTCCAAGCTCCACTGATTCACTTGAAAATGCAACTCTTCCACAGACTCCAGATGCACGATCTCTTCAAATGCAACCTTACTTATCCGCTTCCCTTGCCAATCTCCCAGATATTCCTCGATCTGGCTGGCAGAGATGCCTAAGGCTGCAACACGGAGTACCTCTAGGTCTTTGCAGTCTAATCTCAACACAAATTCTCTATTACTTAGGAGATCATTTGCCACAGGTGTGAGAAACAAGGTGAGATGTCCAGAGAAGCACTGTCTTTCCATGTCACACTCCAAGCAAATCAAATAATGATTGACCAAGATTTCCTCCACATTGGCCAGTAGGGGGAGGTCATGATTGTGATTCTCATGCTCTTCCATTTCTGATGGAAACTTTCTGCCAATGGCAAAAGGAGAATCACCAATAATGAGATTCCTTTCCATGAGGTAGGAACATAAATCTTTTTCACTTGAAAGAGGAAATGGAGCAGCACTTGGAGAGCATGTAAACTTCCAAAGAGTAGTTTATCTTGTAAGGGGCTATAAGAGCCATCCTTTGTATGACCTCTACTCTCTTCAATGCTGATTTTGGCTTTACCATTGATTAAAAAAATATAAAAAATGTCAAAAACTCATTGTTCAAAGCTGGTCCTGCAATGCCTTTGCCAGATTTCAACCACACCTATGTTTAATGACTTTTTTAAAACATCAAGCTCTGCCAAGAAAAAAGGCTTCAAAGATTTTCCCATTGATGAGCAGTTTAACCAGAACTTAACTGCTGATTGATTTGTTTAAAAAGATAATAAATGGTGGAAGTCAGGGAAAGTGAAGATATTCAATCAAAATCCAAAGTCCAAAGTCTGTCTGGAGCCACTGCATTTCCTGTCTCATTCCCTTTCCTCAAAGATGCAGGTTTAGAATTCTAAACAATTTTCCTCTGTTAAGGTACTAAGGGAAGATGAAAATCGATCCCCCTAGAATCAAATTCTGGCTTATAATTATTGTAGAGGACCCCAAGGCCTTGAAGCCACTTTTTGGCACTCTCATGCATTCTTGGCACCTGACCGTGGCGAATGGNCTTGCACATCCAGTGGAATTAATAAACGATTTCGGAACCATTGGAATCCTGAAATGCTCCCCTTAAAATAAAATTAATGTGTATACTATCAATTCCTAATAAAGTGGAGAAAAATGGTTCTACGTTTGTGACATGCCATAAAATTTCAAACTTTGATTCAGTAAAATCGTAAAGGATCTGAGGCGGTGAACAGATTCGCTTGAAAATGGTTCTGAAGCTTCCCCACAGATTTGAGTGTTGATTTTTTTAGATTCGCTCTCGTTCTCGAGAAATGACCAGGAATCTGGGGTACTATGGAAAAATAGAGGGATTTTGAGGTATATCATCGAACTTCCTGGGAGAATGGATCGATGAATCATTGTGTCCTTTGACACGAAGACGGACGAGGATGGTCTCCAAAAACTGGATTATGCTTTTTCCGGTGCAATGTTTCTACGGAAAATGAACGAGGGAAGAAGCGAATTCGCGAATTTTCACAGAAGGTGCCACGGCGTCTCGGAAAGCAGAGAGATGAGCAAGTTTTTGGGCTCGTAATTTAACATGTTCTGTGGCGAGGAAAATGGCACAAATTTGACGTTTCTGCGACCAAGGGTTGGGGAGATGCAGATTTTCAAAGAGAGGCATGCAAATCGTGACCTTTGACCATTCGCCACGGTCAGGTGCCAAGAGTGCATGAGAGTGCCAAAAAGTGGCTTCAAGGCCTTGGGCCTTGGGGTCCTCTACAATAATTATAAGCCATAATTTGATTCTAGGGGGATCGATTTTCATCTTCCCTTAGTACCTTAAGGTATGGAATCTCCACTCCTGTTACTTTTTTTGATAGCTGTAACAAACATACTACGTTGCCTAATTTCATCACTCAGTTCCTCTTAAAAAAATGTTTCTCCAAATTCCAAAAGGTTAACATAAATTTTTGGAATTCCACTCATTCAAAAGGGTGATAACATGCTCCTACTTTTACTAACAAAGTGCATAAAGTTGAAAATGTGAGGAAAGACCTCACTGACAGTGAGTCTCAGGGGTGCACAATTCCCTCCATTCCTCCTCACATCATTTTATAAAAGAAACAATTCAGGAGAATGGAAAACATTCATTCCAGTAAGAAAAAATTATAACTCTCTAGAAGGGTCATACAAGGTTACTATGAATCTGTAGTACATCATCTCGTTCCTCAAGTCTCTCACACATCTTATCCACATGCTTCAAGTGATTCTCAGAGATCGTGACGGGCGAAACGGGCAGGAATGATGCATCGGCCGACAGGATCGTGTATCCCCGGCCCTCCAGGTTGCACTTCACTTTTTGCAGATCTTGTGGGGAGCAAACAAACTGCAAAGGGAAGGAGAAAAAATCAAATTCCTCCTGTTATCTTTTCAAAAACTTACTTTTCCCAATTGAAACTAGTGATGGGTAGGACAGAGGGTTTAGGGTTACCTGAACAAGTTCATCTGGCCCCTCCTCTGCATCTTCACTCCCAGCCTCAATGGCATCCTCCAAGACTTCATCCCATGTCTTCTTTTTCACATTCTCTGCTTGGATGATCCCCTTCTCCTCAAACAAGTTTCTCAAACCGGAATCAGCCCAAGCAGCACTGCACAAACAAAAAAAATCAGTTTCTCAGGATTTCCTTCTTAACATCCCACAACTGCATTTTGTGACAGAAAATCCCACTTGGTTTTGTTAAGGATGTTGGTGATCTCCTGCTTGGTCCTCTTTAAGTTTTCCGTAAAGACATCCAGGAGAAACATGGAACCGCCAGGTCCTCTAACTTCCAGGAGGTATGGCTTGGCATTATCCTTGGAACTGGCCTTCATGGCATTTTGAATTGTGGACATGTTCACTCCTTTACTCTTTGCTGCTTCTATCACTTCTGCCAACTTGCTGTTTAATTTTATATCAGTGCTTCCACCTCCATCTTTAAAACGAAAAACAAATTAGTCCTCACAGACTCTACATGTGGATTTATAAGTCAATCTCCTTGCATGATAGTTACTATAGGAAAACTTCTGTTTTTGCATGCTCATTAAAAACAAAGGAATGCTATTTCTTGGGCATAAAAGATACTGCCACACAAGTAATTTTATAAAACAATCTCTCACATGATTAACAGGCATGGAATATCAGTAAATCTAATCCATCATATACATGTCCATTAAATGCAAAAAACGTAAATGACTTTTAAATGTCTTTCATCGAACTCCGAACTACTTTGAAGTTCACTAGAGCAGGAAGTAACGCCAGGATTCTGAAAAGTCCCCCGGCATAAAATTACCTTTCACAGCAGTGCGAATCAAATAGGCGAACTTGGCATGCAACTTGGATTTCTCTTCATCCTTTGCCATTTTGGTGTGCTTGATGTTCTGCCATTTGCTGTGCCCAGCCAAGCACTGAGGACTCAAATGCAAGCCCCTCCGCCAACTACATGGGACGGCAGTCGTGGGCAGAGGGATCCGCCTCAGCCTCACGAGCGGACGAAACATGATCTCAGTTGGAAGAGCGACACGACCACGTGCGAACGACCGGCGCCGCCATGTTTCGAATCCAACATGGGCGCTCCCTCGTGCGAACGCTCGGCGCCGCCATGTTCTTCCGACTCCAACGTGGCCGCGTCCATCGGGACCGTGAAGGCGACCCACGCGCTGCCCTTATGGGCGTCACAACCATCGTACCTGTCATCCCCTAGCCACCCACGATGTCGAGCAACGAGAATGCGAGAGAGAAGCGAAGGGAGGTACAGGAAAACGGAGACGCCGGGCCTGGCATCCCCACGGCGGAAGAGGAGATCGGAGGAACGGGCTTCTCGCGTCTCGTCCTTCTCCTCGCAGTCGTTTTCGTTTCCCTTCTCTTCATCGTCGGCCTCGCCTTGCAAATCGACTTCCTCCTCGAAAGTGAGTGCACCGTTCGTTCCCGAGCACATCGACACAGAGTTTTATTTTGTTCAGTGCAATGTCGACGGCAATGAAGTTAATGGTGCTTTGGGCATAACCTCAGTCTTTAAAGCCTGGGCCTATTGCAGGCAAATCAGAAGTTTTCTCGTTTGAGTTTCGGTCCGTTTCACTCGAATGCATGTCGAAAGCGGTGGAATGTCCGAGTCGTCAGAAATGTGAAACTCGGAAAAGGTTGAGCCTTGCCCTCGTCTGTTGACATTTTGTGGGGACGCTTCACCCTTTATGTTCCAGCGAAATGCTTGCGTCGGAGAGGCAATTGTAAATTGCGGATCGGTTGAGATTTTCGTGCGAGTTCGACTTGGAGGCGGCACAGAACGGGCGATCAATCGGAAAGATTTTCGTTTATTGCAGATTTAAGACTTCGCGGAACGACGAGAAATCCAGCTTCATCGGATTCGGTTTTCCCTCCGGACGACGTACGCCCACGCAAAAAACGATTTTCGGCAAGCGCAGCGAATCCCAGCAGGTTTTCGAGATTGCGATCTCAGATGTGCTGCAAGAGGCAGAAAGAACGATCCTTTGGCCTTTTAAATCCCCTCGGATGCGATAACGAGAGATAACGTCGTGCCCATCTTCGAGCACAGTTGCGCGCCCAAAAAATCCCAATTGGGGGGGGATGACATGAAAAATTGGTAATTCACTCTGCATATATGGGCAACAAAAATTTTTTTTTAGAATCGAACCTATAAAACGTACCCCAAGGGGGGGGGGAATTATGATCCCAAAACCCCCGCCCCCCTTGGGCACGAAAGAAGACGAGAGCAAGCCGGGGAAGAAATTAACGGGCCAGTGCCCCTCACGGAAAGGTGAATCCAAGGGATCCGAGAATTCCTGGAAAACTCGCCGATCCGGGACTCTCGGTTCGGCGTACAAAGCGGCGAAATCGTGGCGACCGATCTGCTGGAATTCTACGAGTCCCATGTCGTTTCCCGAGATTTTGCGATTTTTTCGACGCCGTTCCTCGCAAGAGGGCCGAATTCGCACCTGGGACCGCGAGGGTTCGCAGCGTACGTCATCGATTTCGATGGAAAAAAAAAAAAAATTCTCGCAAGTAAAATACCGATATAGGTTTTTCCCTCGGGGCGAGAGCCGAGACGGATTCTCGGCTTTTCGATTCGTTTCGATTTTCGGACGAGCAGAGTAAAACGCGGCTCACGAAGTTCGATAAGAGGACATTTAAACGACGACCGCATCGGTCGCAATGACGTCTTTGGACGCAACGAATGCAGCTTTGGTTCGACCCCCATTCAGAGCATTGCGTTCAATTTTGGAGACCTGCATAGAAATGCGATCCAACGGCGATCGAGAGAGTTCACAGGCGAGCCACGAAAACAATTTGGGAGGTATGAAAACTTAGGGAGGTGCAAGAAGTGTTCAGAAGTACTGGGACCCGTCTCATACTAGAGAGAAGGAGAGGGGGGGGGGACCTCATTCAGTCGAGGGAATCGATAACATATAACATGGTAGATTCTTCCAACCCAGTGGTAATAAAAGGTCGAGGAGGAACAAATTGTGTCGTATGAATTCCACGCAAGATTCGCGTTTCGGAACGACTTCCTTTCCTATGGGGCAGTTGAGGTGCAGATTGCATTAAGTAATGAAGTAGTGGCTGTCCCTACCAACTCGATTCAAGAAGTGGCTTCATGCCTTTGTGGACAAAATAAAAAAGAGAGCAGCATAACTAAGCAACTAGGCAAAAGGTAGTTAAGCTCCCACAAAAACTTTCGTCATTAAGAGGACCTTGATTCTCGAGCATTTCTTTTCTTTCATCGGGGCCTGATTTTTCTCACAGCCTTGAGTGATGCATTTGCCGATGCAAGCGTGCTTTTCCTGGGGACCACTAGAAAACTCAGGAATGCCACAGAAGGAATGTTCCAGTTCGCCGGCCTCTCGAACCAGACCGCAGGTGCCCTCCTCGAGTCGACCCTTCGAGCCACCTCCAACACGACGACGGAAGTCGCATTCACGATCGGGGAGTTCTTAGGGAAGCCTCGGGTGAGGGGACTGATCTCGTCCCTGGCGGCAGGAGCCGCGGTGACGTCGTTCCACTGGATCGTCCTCTATTGGGACAGCGACATCCCCGGCAGAAATCCTCCGGCGCCAGTTTCGCCTGCAAAGAGCTGGTATGCCTGACCTACATCTGTCGTCCCCTTGAGCACGTTTCCTGAAATTTGTTACTGTGATGACTCAGGGCCTTCTGGTACCATAAAATTTTGAGCCATACCTGGTTCTCATCATCCCACTGTGGGACATCTTTTATTTCCTGGAAATTTGAGGGTGGTAAGAGTCATACCAGTTTGTGATTAAGTTCTGCATCAGAAACTTTCAGTGTGTTATATAGGCCAATTTACTATGCAGAGACTTTCACTGACACAGCCAACCTAAGCCATGTCTGAATTGCTGAGAAACAGCTGCACCTCGAACTATATGCAACCTGGAAATTTCTTATCTGAACAATGGATATAACCATATAATCCTCTGGAAAGCATTGCTTCAGAAATAAGGCAGATGAAAATCCCTCAAAAAAGTTCTAAAAGAAAATATTCTTAATTTCTGAAGGAAAATGTTCTTAATGTTACCAAAATCTCTAGCCTGCAGAAATTTGCATCCCCCAGTGGAATGAAAGTCAATAAGGGGCATTGATGCCTTTTGCACATTTATTTGAGCAGCAAAAGTAGATGAAAGAAATGCTCTTAGTCCCAGGTTGATGTATTTGCTATGTATCCCAAGTATTTGCTACATGTGAAAGACAGATCTGACTTGAGTGCAATTTTACTTGACCAGACTTCCTGTCATCAACTACTTAACTAAATAGAAATTTCAAAACTTTTCCATGGTGGGAATGCCTTCTCTTTGGTGCCCACGGGGGTCAAAGGATCATGAAGTCAAGCTCTAACCATTGAGTTACCTTGATTGCATCTCTTTGAAGAAGGTTTCTCTATCCATTCAATTTTAAGCCCCTTCATCACCTACTTTCTGTCCTCGAGTGCAGTTACTGCTGGATATTGCATTTCTATCCATTTTCTGTCAATGTTGGCTTTGACATTTTCATTGAAGTCCATGAGAAGCAGAGTCCACATTTCAGTGAAAAGATGCAATCACTAAACGGTTTCCCTTGAATGCAGGAGGAAAAACGAGCTCCAGAAGGGAGGAGGAACCGGCCTCCACCTCAGCTACATGGTTGGCCTTGCCCATGGGATCCTCACTTCTTGTATGACCCTCTATTCTTTTTACTCTTAGAGCCTCGTTCCCCCTCGGCATCGTGATCCAAAGATCGCTTTTGCGTACCGATTACACTCAAGTTTTTAACCAAAGGAAATTTGTGTTCAATGTACATTCTGTAACATTCTCCGTGCCAAAGGTCTCACCCACTCGTCACCCGCATTAACTCCTCGTGCATGTCGTGCGAGGTTTCGATTTTGAGGTTGATTTCACATTTGGTTGGTTATTAGTTGTGTTTTTTCTTTGTCTGTGATCTGTTTGATATATCATCTTAGTGCACACCTGACAAGAGGTTCCCCCCTTTATAATATCCTTACATATCACACCCAGTAATGTGGGTGATTCTTATGCATGTTTGAAACAAAAAATTCAGCAGTGAGATTTTTTCTGCCAAAATGCAAAAGAACACGTTCAAATATTGTGATCTTAATACAGTGAGGAGGGGTAGGGAAAACGTGGCAGATCTCCTCCCACCCCAGAACCAAGGCAGCCTTATGCATCTATTTCTCATTTGTGCTAAAAGCTTTATTTTGGATCAAATGTTACAGGAATAAAGGCAATGCTTTTTTATTTTTTGCATGAAGCAAAGCCTGGAAAATATGCATTCTTGTAAATGTAAATGTGCCTGCAGAAGATTCACTGAAATTGGGGTAAAAGATTTATGTTTGTTCATGAAAATTATTCATGTATGAATTGCCCTCATGAATGTATTTCCTGCAAAGAAAGGAAAGACAGGGGAAGTAACACTGCTTTTTGATAGACTGACGGCAGCCTTTGTCCTGGTAGCTACTGCTTTGAAAATTTGACCACTCACCTCTTCTAACTTATGGATTAATTCTTGTCGTCTGGCACAACCCATGATGACCGTCACCACGATCTGATGTTACCAGTCATCTACCTGTGCTTGCGTGTGCCGTTTGATCGTTTGCTTTGCGTGTTAGCTTCTTCTCTCCTGGGTCATTTGCAAATTTTTTTGGCCAAACCAATCAAGAAGACTCAGATCCTGGATATGTTACTCCAAGACGTTCTACTTTCCCATACAGATTGTGACTATGCAACTGTCATTCCACACTATGCCAGCTTAGTTGCCTTTTTTCAGGATGCAAATCCATCAAGTTCCTCTGGGATTTTCTTGGGATTGAAATCCATAAAGTATGTTGCGCTGGTTTTTCCCTCCGTGCCTCATGTCACCCCCCCCCCCCCCCCAGGCATCGAGTCTCACTTCAAGAAAAACTATATTCCATGTTATGAGCTTCCTGATAATCATTGAGTAGAGTTGTTGGCTTGTTGCCAAGTATTTTTCTAGGGCACTAATCGCTGAATAAACATATCTTCATTTGTTTCATTGATGCGTGCCCATTCCCTCCATCCCGAGCCGGACCTCGAAGGAAAATCACATTTTGACGGTCGAAGACGATTAGCCTCTTCAGACTCGACGGCAAAATTGCATGCCAATTTTGAAATCCTTTGGCCCGTTGCCTAGGCTCCACCTCCGATGGTCGAAGCAAGAAACCCAATATTTTTATCCATCTTGGTATTGGAGGAATAGTATTGGTATCGGTGGGATATGTACATACCACCGAGTTTTCCTCCGTAGAGGTGAGCCATCGACGACGTGCATTTTTCGATCGTAAAAGAAACTTATGGAAGTCAAGGATCGTATTCAAAAACGTTTCTAGATCTCGTCACTGTCGTTGCACCAACAATAGCAGCAATCACACTGGATGATATTTCGGAAATTCGCGGCACTCCCCACCCCGCTCGCCAGGGAGTGGTCAGCGATCCCCTGGACCCTCCTTACTGCGGTTCTCACTTTTTCTCAAATACCCGGTGTGTGAACAGCACCACAAAAAATGGTTTATTTCGTGAATGAAGCGGGAGGCACTGACTGCAAATACGCACCTGAAACAATCATGAGTGATGGTTCGTACCCCCCCTCCCAGGATCCCCAACTGTCCATATCTTCGTCTCCTTTCTGGTCTTTCTGTTCGATTTCGCCAGCCTGGTGCCGGAAGGGCTACCAACAAATGTGAGGCACATCGATGCCACTGCATTCAAACCGATGAAGGAGTTCCACGTATTTGGACCCCGAAACGCAAATTTGCCGGTGCAATGCCTCGTGGCACGTGTACATCACACGAGAGCTCTACGATGAGTCAGATATCCCTTTATTTATGAATAGTTTCCCACACGATTTGCCGATGCAGTTCAACATCGTGCATCATAATTTTAAGGTCAACGACGAGCAATCGACTTTCACGATCGCAGACGACGTGGGCGGCCACATCGAAAGAAGCGGTTTCACAAAGCCCCTGCTGCGATGCAAACCGAGTCCAACGAGGCGCTTTTCTTTTGTTTTTTTTTTTTCGGGAACTCCCTTTAATTCGTCCACGGCTGACAGTGTGATCCGTGGAAAGAAGCGATTTCAGCTGGGGTTCATGTTCGGTACGTGCACCTGCCACAGGGTCTGAAGAGGTCGATCGAACGTTCTGCCGGAGTGAAAGTGCAAGTCACCTGTCAACACACACGTGTTGACACGCGCACACGCACACGCACACGCACACAAAACTGTTGACTTTCCATCGAGACCGAGGCTCGGAATCCCGTGGCGACGATTCGCGTCTCGACGTCCGTCACGAACGACCGAATGAGTTAGCAAAAAACTAAAACTTTGGCTTTTAAGTACTAACGACAGTCTGGCTGATTTTGGCTCTGCCAGATCTGGGCTAAAATATGAAATAGCTGTTGGGGACGTTATTCATACGCAATGTTTTCGCACTAGTAAAGATTTATTACACGTGATGATCCAAAAATACTTGGCTAACTCTTGTGTTTATTTTAATTTTTTTTAAATTACAAATTGATGCATTCCGTTTTGAATGAGTGAAAATGGCCAACAGGGCGAGTAGCTCATTTCGTTTATCGTTCGAGAAGAGGATAAGCGTTATTCAGTGCATCTGCGAAACCGAGAACAGAAAAAAGAGGAATTGGAACGGAACCGGCTCGGTGCCCCGGAGGAATCAGACCGGCGCACCGGACCGAGTCGGTCCAAACCGAATCGGCAACTGCGACCGACACCCGGAGTCGTGCAAAAAAAATTCGCCGACCGACCGACGAGCACGACACGACGCGGATCGGACCACCGGACGCGGATCGGACCACCGGACCCCGGATCGGACCACCGGTCCACGAAATCGAGCCCTCCGTACTTCAGGACCGCATCGAAGCTGAATTCCGCCATCTTTTCGCAGAAAAGTTTTGCCATTCCGCGCTGAAAACACCCCAAGAATGTGTTAACGTCGGGGGCGAACATTTCCATTTACCACAATTAACCAATTTATGTCGAAAGTAAATCATTCTGCGCTTGAAGTTTACCAACTTTTTTTTAGCCCTCCCAGAATTTCATTTATGTTCTTTTTTTTCAGAGAGCAACAGAACGCAAATCCGTGCGAAAGAAACGCCGGAAAGGCAAGCTTCGACCTACGATTAATCGATCGATGATTCGATTAGCCCTAATATATCCGTCTGCATTTCGCCCTCGTCAGAACCGGTCCATTTCCCCCTTCACTTTCAAGTAACGTGGAGTTCGAGGAAATAATTATTTGATGGATGGAGCACTTTTCTCTCGAGCCCGTGCGATCGTCACCTGCAAGAAAGCGGACGAGAAGGGACCCGAAAGCCTCTGGAAACCGAAGTGAGCACGGACCCCCGACAAAAATTCTCCTCTCGCTTCTCGAAAGCTCCCGATTTCACGGATCCGCCCTCTCACGAGCATCACGAGAGGAAACCAGATACGGAAACGAGAAACGAGAGCACAGAGCTCGTTACCTCGCGGGGCCTCTCCCCCCTCCGGAGACGCAGCAGCCCCGCGGATCCGACAGCGACCGCAACCGATCCCGACGAACACCTTGCCCCGACCCGCATCGAAAATCGCTCGCGAAGGAGCGACCACTCTCGGATCCCGGCCGAACGAGTCACTGACGCCTTCTCGTTCTCCTTCGGGAGAGACACGCATCGAAAGCGATCCCACGCCATCCGCCCCCACCCGTCTCCTCCCCCGCTCTCGGCGCGAACGAGACCAAGGTGACGCGAGGAGGTCGAGGCCAGGAGGGGATTCGGGAGGCGAGGAGGGGATTCGGTCTGCGAATCGGTCGATGCCGATCGAAGATCGATTCGTCAACGCGTTCACGGCAACTAATGATCAGTCGCTGAGTTGCACTCGGGATATATGTTTGGATTTTAATGTTTTCTCGTGAGTTTCACGATTTTTCACTCGACTTCGACACGCCCGAATACGGGTGAGTTTATTGCTATCTCTTGGCAAAATGTTTCTATAGTATTACATTCGATGGAACTGGCACGGCTTAGTGTAAAGACGCCGAACTGGGTTGCCCCCGGTATTGAAACGCGATCGATCTAGCGTCCATAAATAGTAATAAAAAAAACTGCGTCATATTGCCATTTTTCCTCAGCCAGTCACTGAATTGAGTTTCGCGAAGAGGGAGCACTCAGAAAATGATCACGAGAAAGTAATCACTCCGTGCATGTAACACGAGCGTGCTTGCATGCATTAATTCTCCGAGGTTGAAGTACGGTCGGTCGGTTCGCAGGACGCAGGACGTCCCAGCCCGTTAACCTGTTCGAGGCCCCAAGTGCGAAACTCGCGACCGCTAGCGATGCGCAACCCCAAACGGGCCAGAGTGCCGTAGCCGGCCGCAGCCCGTCGTCTCGGGACGAGAATGTTCCCGCCGAATCCCCGAGGGTCACGGGGTGGCTCGACGATTCCTCGTTTGGTGGCTCGGTGGAGCCGAGTTGGCTCTCCGTCGGCCTCGTCCTTCCAAAGAATTCCCGAGGTTTCGATCGTCTTCGAGGCCCTCCCGCGTGAATCGCTTCGAGACCTCTCGGTCGACCGGCGACGTCATCCATCGGTCGCCCTGGAGATTCCAACCCTTCGCCCGGCGGTTCGGCATGCCTCTCGTTCCTACGATATCGCCGGCCTGTGCGAGGCTCCCTTCGCCGATCGATCTCGGTTTTCCTTTCACCCCTGGCTACGCGGACGGAGACCGTTTCCCTCTTCGCTTCCGTCCGTCGCGCCATGCCTCGCGGCCGTGAGTCTCTTTCGGCACCGGCTCGGAAACCGCTCGACCGTTTTGCGGAACGACAGGGAGATTTGGAGGGATTCGCGAGACTCTCGACCGAATTCTCGTCCCTCCGTGCGTTTCCCACGATCCTTCGGGGGACAGACATCTGAATTACGTTGCAGGCGTTAGATTTCACACCCCCCCCCATATTATGCATTACGCAATAATGCGATTGAAATGAAGCCAAGAATGGTGTAATGAGAGGGCTCTATAATAAAAAAACGCTCTTGAGGTACAATTTTGAAACTGACAGCTTTCGTCGCCACGCGTTAAGAGCTTTCCAAAATTATATTAGAGCATTTAACATGCTTCGTATGGTCAATATCGGGGTCGAAAGACACCGAAAATCCCAATTTTCACAACTTTGCGCAAAAAAAGATGAAAACCTGCGCAATTCAGTGGAACAAGTCGCAAATCGGCATATCACCCAGCCTCACACGCGTTAACAATCTTGGGTGCTGTTCTCAAGATTCGAACGGGGAAAATTTTGGGATTACATATTCGAAAATATTGCAAACTTCGAAATGGAAAAAAGAAAAGAATTCCAAATCGTGATTACCGTCGGTAAGCATCGCATATTCGGGTACAGTATTTCTCTTCAAATGACTAAATCGGCATTGGAACCATGTTCATGCGAATATGCGACAAAGGGATTTGAAGCGGAGGTCCATTTGAGGGTCTGCAATTTTTTTTTTTTGGTGGTGGTTTAAGGGTAAAAAAAAGAAAAAAAAGGTGGATGGGTTTAAGAGCATTAAGGTATTACCATGGTTTTTCAGCAAATGAAACTTGCAATTTCCTTCCGAGTTTTCCAGCATAATTTTTGTCGTTTTCACGTGGAATGACCCAAAGGAAACGAAGAGTCCCCTCATCTCTAATCTTTATTTTATTATTATTATAATATTACATTTCTAAAAGTTCTCGTTGCTAGGAAATGGTCTTCCTCCCCAAGCAAGATCTGCTGCATGTTCTTAGCTATTGGGAACATGGTTACTGTGAAATGATCTAGCCAGGAACTGTCCCCGAGTTCCATGCAGTTAGAACCAAACGCCCACTTCCAAGTGTAATCGGACTGAATCGCTTCCACTTACTCTTCCCTAGGGTTCATCTCTCTAGTGCTTGTGGGCTTGTGGATCTTAATTGCCGCGAAAGGAGGAGGACTGAAAATACCGCGCATGAAACGAGCGAACATACACATGCATGTAAACGGTAGAGTCCATGGAGAAGTATGGAGCAAGTGTATCTGGGGAGGGGGAGAAATGAAGGGAACACAAAGGGAGCTGTAACCTAATAGCTCCATGGGCGCTACCTGGTGGCGGGAACGGTCCCTAACCGAACTGCCCTTGGGCTCGGGGAAGGTGTACCAGTCTATTTACGGACTCCCCTCCCTCTTGCAGAAGCTTGTCAGGTTGCCGGATCCCATTTCTTCGTTGCTGGCAATCGGGGTTTAATTGCGAGGAGTGAAGGAGAGCGGCGGACCAAATAAGCATTCCGAGGGAGTTGCCGATCGTTCGAGGGCCAGGAAGACTTCTAGATGGCGATTTGATCGGATAAGAATTTTACGAGTTTTAGGAAGAAAGGAAAGTCAAGCCCCCCGAAATGCGTGCCTGCTGCTTTCTGCGCAAATATGGCGTCTCACGTGTCTCGCACATCATGCTGGTGTCAGGGTTTTTCGAGCTGAGATGGACGTTCGCGAACTTTTGTGGATTAGTTGGAGTTGAAGGAAGCTAGGCCTGAGTAGATTGTAGAGGTTCTGTATTTGAGGCCCGCAATTTGAGAAGACCAGCACCATCCCTTTAAGGTCACCACCAGGACCACCTGGACTTGGTAAGAATGAGGAACACATGGAGAAAAATTAAGGAACGCCTGGAAACGGTGACAAGCAAAGGTTTTCATGTGTCTCTTCAGAATATTATCAGCTGACTACTTGGCACTAACTCCCTCCTTCTTACTCACATGGGCTAATCCTGTCCTTCGTTTGAGGGGGAGGGTTGAGTAAGAGAATCAGCATGTAATAGAAAATTAATTTGCTATTAAAATACGGGAGAAATACGTGACTGGCTATAAATATGGTATAAGATGCAGGTCAGGAGGAAATACAGAACATATTTTGATACATTTGGATTTAAGGAACAGGGATGCAAAAAAACAGGATAGTCAGCCACCTTCATCTTCACCCCCATTTCACAGGAATAATCCTAAATATAAGCTTGTAATAAGCTTCTATGTTGGTTTATTCCTACAAAATCCCATACGGATACTCTTGCCTGCTCTGTGCAAAAGCTCTGGTCAGCATGGAATTTTCTCAATGGAAAGGGGAGGGAGAGAATCAGTATTTATTGTGTATGGATGCAAACTGGAGCCACCAAAGTGCATGTCAATACTGTGTTGGAAAATTCTTGAGTGAAATGAGATTGAAAGGAGGGCATGGTTTGTCAGGCATAATTGTTCACAGGAGAAAAGAATGTTTCATTTCAAATTTCATTCATTCATGAAAGTCTAAAGGGGAAGTGACTGGGTGACATCCTATACTTCAAATTTACCCAAGACTGCTATATATTCCTGGATAATGTTATGCATTTAATTGCTAAAAATATTTGGACTAGCTAACAAAGAAAGAATAAGACAAGTACCAGGTGTTGCACATTAATAGCCCCCCCTTCCACAATCTAAATGATAAGAACTAGGGAAAAAACTCATATATCATGAGAAAGGGCATTTATTTTCAAATGAAAACATGTACTTATAGTAATTTGTGTGATGTGTGTCTGACAAGCTTTAAGACGAGTGGGGTAAGATAAAAAGAGATACTTGAAGAATTTGGTGCCATCTTCCTTGTTCTTCAGCACTCTGGTGATGTTGCTTTGCAAGGCTTCTCGGGAGAATCCATGCTGCTTGCCCTCCATATGCATGAGAGCCTCAATTTGATCTTACAGGATAACCCCAATGTTCCTAGCCACATTCAGATCAGGAGAGTTTCCTGACAATTCTGCATTTCCAAAGGAATCAGTCATGGAGTCTTTCAGAATTTGCTTTGTGGTCAAAGCTTTGAAAAACTGCTTTATCTGGCAGAAGCTGAATGTTTAATCTTTTTATAAAACCCATGAATGGGTAACGAATTCAACTCTGGCATCACAAACTTCTCAAAACATAATAGCACAGATGCAATCAATGACTATAAGTTTTTCAACATCGTACTACATCAGAAACAACAAACTGAGTTTGAATAGAACCAAAACTGAACAAGGATTCCAAATATATACTTTAACATTTTCTAGCTCCTTTAGTTTGAGCTATGAAGGGGGAGGGCTATCTATGTACAACACCCAATATTATTGGCCTTGGTGAGACTTGCATGACAAGTCCATGTCATTATGAATGGAAAAGGTAGTAGCTGTCAGCCATCAACAATGTCAGAGCAATAAGGACATCAGACCCCTGCAGTCCAATTGCAACATTATTTATATGCAACACCTTTGACATGGACCATGCTTTGTCATGAAATCAATTCTATTGACATGTATGTGATGGAGGTGATTTAAAGTTTAAAGTCTTGCAGCATACATTGTAAACAGCTATCATGTTACAATGAAAAAGGCCATTTCTACTATAGGACCAAGGGAAAAAATTAATTCATATTTCAGGCGTGAAAGGTCAAGAAGTATTCAGTAAGCTGAATTCATAAATTGACATGAGTCTGAATCATGTTGATTTCATTACATTCTTTTCTCCTTCATCCACTTGGCATCATACATCCTTTGCATGTTGCATTTCTTTTAAAACAATGCTCATAACAATATGAGGCCACACCCTTGTGTTGAGTCTTGCCATCCATCTTGCATTCTTTTTTGAGCTGCAAAGTGTCTACCCCACTCATGTAGGCCTAAGTGTCCATCTGATAAATAAAGCATAGGCTTAATTACGATTTTTCAATGTGTCATTTGACAGGGAGCTTTTTATTTTGTCTTGCAGGTTTTGTGGCCACCTGAGGTTGGGAACCGTGGTGTAAGGCCTTTCAGTGGAAGTTGGGTACAGGATTTGCATTGAGTCAAACATTTTGGTTCAGATAAATCAACTGTGCCCTGAGATTGGGTTTTTGGCATGAGTGAACTAACACCAGAAGAGGTAAGACCCTATCCCCATACTGATAGGCCTAGATTGAAACATAATTCATAGAAAGTCACCTGGAACTGGTAATTGAGTCTGCCCAACCTCATTAGGCTAGCCTTGGTCCATTTCCTCTGCTTTGGCCTGGAAGGCCCTCCTCTATTTGACTTCTATACCCAAGGCTTGTTGAATTTCTCAAATGCCTCTTTAGTACTTTCTCATTATACTTATAGTAGTCAAAATAAATCTGCCAAAGTCAGATGCCAAAAGGGTTGAATGTAGAAAGGAAGATGCTGAGTATTTTCTTCTCATATTTTCATGCCTATGCTTGCATTAATAATTTTTATTCATGATAGCTTGATATTTTCTGTTAAAATGATATCAAAATTTACATTGTTATTATTGGAATTGTCCATATTTTCTGAGGATGTATAATTTGTAGTTATCATTAATTGGGAATAACAGGACTCAAGGGAATAATGGAACCTATTGCTTCATGCTAAGTGAGCTTAACATGAAGTAGTGTGTTTGCCAATTTGGAGAGTAGCTGAATTCAGCCAAATTTCATTAGGTTCTGGTTCAAGGATCTCACATCTGCATAGTAGGTTGGGAAATTTGCATAGGATATGTGAAATCTAGTCCCATTAGTGTTTATAAAGATGTCTATCTTCTCTAAAGTTATTGCCAGAGGTGAAAAAAGTTCTGTAACCTGGTAACCCCAAGAAGGTGAACAACCAATGGGAATGCAAGGCACGGAGAAGCAATATCAATGACTGGGAAACTAGGAAAGTAAACCATGGTTACTGAGAAGCAGAATAACTTTTTCCACCTCTGATCATTGCCATGCATTGATTTCATGCTGTCCAGTTTACTTTTACCTCGTATTTCCCTGTTCACTGAAACTAAGTGAATGAGTGATTTCATATCATACGTTTGAGTGATTTCATATAAGTGGTTTAATTGTTTCAGTTTTAGTCTGAGCTTAGTGTTAGTTTTCTCTTTGGTTAACAGTGTCTTCTAAACTGAAGGGAACCTAGAGTTTACTTATTTTCCCAGTTTGTTAACTAAGAAATAAAAAAATCCCATTCTGTATTTATGATTTCTTGATAAACTGAAATCAGGTTCCAGTTAACATCCTATGCATTTCATAAACTAGTTCCATCATTCTTAGTCTAATTTCAGTTTAACTCTATTTCAGTTCACAGTTTTAGTGCAATAGACAAAAATTAAACTAGATGAGTGACTTCACTCTGTCAATTTATTTGTAGTTTCTCTCCAGTTTTAGGTAAATTGAGATTAATCAAAACTAAATTAAACTGGTGACACTTTCACAGAGTGTACTCCTGCCCAAAATCTAGTTTCTGCTAACATAATCTGATAGGGTGGCTAAATTGAAACAAAACCATGAGTTTCACTCCATTTCTGTTTTAGTTCATTTCCAGTTGACTATGATTCAATAAACTGATCTGAAATGGGACTTGAAACCAAACTGAGTCTGAAAGTATAACTCGATTTGAATATGGAATATTGCTTGGCCTATCCATGTTATAGTGTGGATTGCTTCAATATTGCCTGATCACATGTTCTTTAATCCTTTGTGGAGAGTGGGCCCCCATGGTGTTGGACCTAACAGTCACATAGTGTCTCCTATTGAACCATGACTAATTTTTATTATTTTTTATTTTTGTAGATTCGCCAACGAAGATTGGCCCGCCTTGGAGTATCAGCCTCTTCATCACCCTCTAATGAATCAGCAACTGTAGCAGAGAAACAGGAAGAGTCTTTCACCAAAACTAGGGTATCTGAAGAGTCATGTGAACATGAACTCCCTGGCAATAAGAAGCACAGATCAGAAGATGTTCCATCACTTCCCCCAACACCAAGCTCATCTCAGGAAATTGGGATGGAAATTTCAAGCCTTCCCCGGTTAGGAAGTGCAACCAGGCGGCTCACAATTACAGGTGAAATTTCAGTCTTTTGCTTGCCTAAGCCTAAAGTTGGTTTGCCTCTTCAAGCATTTCAGTTACTGCAACATTTGTTGGGCTTGTGCTTTGAAGAACCGACAGCAATGGAAACAGAGGAGGTGAGTCAAGACCAATGGAAGCAATCGGAGGACACAAAGGTATCTTTGCCTGACAACGATTCAGGTATTGAAACAATGGAGGTTGAAGAAGCTTCTTACCCAGCTCAGGTAAGCCTGTGGACATTCAAGAGCAGCATTTCCTGTATAGGTATATCAGTCAAGTAAGAATTTTTGTCATGTATTTTTTCCTGACTTGGTTTGCAAACTTTGACAGGACAAAATTGGGATGGAAGAAGTGCAGGAGCTTCTTTGCACAGTTTTAAAAGTCACACTCAAGGAAGATCAAGAAGCAGATGATGGGACGAGTGTCGCCTGCTCGCGTCCTTACCTCCGAGAGACAGCTGCATCGTTGGCTCAGACATACCCCTCAAATGGAGGAGTCTTGGATCTCGTTAAGTGTGCAGTCAATGAAGGAATTATAGAACTGTTGGGAATGGTCAGGCATGGAGAATCCACATGTGATGTGCACCTTCCTGAAGGTTGGTCTTTGATACATAGAGCCTGAAGCCTTTTTCTCTTCTCTTATATCATCATTCAAGTAATTATTAACTTTGGATGCATGATTTGATGGATACTCTCAGGTGAACCAGATGTAAACGGGTTGATTCTTGAGCATTTAAAGACAGATGAAGGTTGGGCATCACGTCTTCTTCTTCAGTGCCTCATTCAGACTTACCTCCAGACCAAGATACCCTTGGTTCGTTCTGACCTCCTCAAGATCTGGGTACAGCTTAATTTCTTTGTGTACATTTGTGTATGTGGGGTATCAATCAGCCAGTGTAAGACTGCTTTCATTCTCTACAGAAGAAGAATGGTGAGCTGCTAGATGTAGCCCTGAGGGAAGTTCGTGCACAATGTTCCCGACATGCTTTGCTGCTGATTCTCGGGAAGAGCCTAGTTCCTGGACCACCCTGTCACGGACTCATTCTCCAGTATCTCTTTGCTGGCTGTCTCCCCAATGGTTTTCTCCTGGATCTCCTGTCTTGTGCTCAGGAAGAGGGTCTTGAAACCAGGGCTGCCCTCATCAATCCCATTCTGGATCATATCTTGGACATGGTGCAAGGCTCTGCCTTGCAATCAAAGACATTTGAGCAGCCTCTTCGCCTCCTTCAGGAACTCTGTGAAATCTCAGTAAATGTTCGTGGAAAGAAGGTCTTTCCCTTCTGCTCTCAGCTGGTTTTCCTGGTAAGCTTTTGCCTCTCCTCACTGGCCATTCAGTCGTTGCCCCATGCCAGATGAATAGCCTTGGCCTTAAAAGTGGCTTTTGTTTAATCTGGTTATTATATTTAACCTTTTGAGATGCATTCCTGTAATTATACATTTTCTTTACTAAGTTTCGATGTCACATTTTGTGTAAATTACCCGTTTTGAGTTTGCTGAATTTTTGCATTTCACATGCTCTAATTGACTAATGTCTACCACATTATGGTCACAAACTTTTGAGATATATGGGTGGGCCAAAAAAAAAAACAAAGCCATCATTTTTTTTATAAATTGTCAATCTGATTGTATGCAACCAATTTGGATGGCATTTAGTATGCACATAGGGTGACTCAATTAGGGTTAATATGCCAAGTTTAAAGTAAAAATTCGAAAAACCATGAGATTGGCATTTAATTTACTTTTCATCACCAAAAAAGTAGATGTTCATTTTTTCTTTCATCTTAAATATTCCCACAACTGACAAAAACAAACAGAACAAAACAGATGCACAAATGGCAAACACAAAAGCACACAATTTGGTTTAAGGATGTACATTTCAACTGAAAAGGTGCTCAATGTGCCCTCCATTCTGTTGTATGCAAGCCTCTAGTCTGGGACACCATAGATCAATGGCTCAGTCAATAAACCTTTGAGACAGTGCCTCCCAATCTTCCTTTGTAGCATCATGCAGGGATGGAAGGTCAATGAATTCAGACCTCCCTTTCATCCCTGGTCATATCAATATTTTCAACAGCACATTTTGTTGTTTGTAATCAGAAAAAAATTACAATTCCTATAATTTTAAAGTCAGGTGGCTGAAATTTGGCATACAAACTCCAATTGTGTCATCCTATAAGTCTACCAATTTTAATCAAAATCAACAGCCTGCAAAGAGATTGACAATGCATCAAAAATTATAGCTTTGTTTTTTTTTTTGGCCCACCCTGTATATTGTTGAGGAACTCAAATTTTTTGTCTCCTAGGAGTGAGAAGAAAACACATTCCTGTATGGGTTAATGGATGTTGGTTTTATATTGTACTTATAATTCTTATTTAGTTATGTAATGATGTAAATAGAATTATGTTTATGAAGTAATTTTTAATCCTCCAAGTGCAAGTTCTGCACTTTTAATCAAAATTAGTATGGCTCACAGGCAAGTTCATCAAAGCTTTGCTCATGAAAATTGATCCAGTAGTTTGATAAGGCTGTCTGAGCAGTTCTTTCTGTATTCATTCTATCCTACATACTTCTATGATACAATATACTTGATTTTTTGGGAGATGAAATGTTTATGTTCTCAATCATTTTGAATTCACGTGCTTAAGAATAAGCTAAAAAAAAAATGAAAAGTAAAATTGAGGTAGAGAACATATCAAAATAAAATACTTTAAACTGAGTAGTCAAGACTGAAAAACCCTCCAAATCATTGGAGATATGGATTATTTGTGCTGGTCTTGGTTACACATAGCTGGGTAGGTATATTTTCATAAATATTACTGATGCTTTATGGTGTCAGGTCCATTCTCTCTCATCCTAGAATATTTTGTGGCAGAAATGCTGTCAGTATAGGGTTGAGCTCAATATGATTACTCATATGTCATTTGATTTTCTGAAACCTAAATATCTGAGATCTTCTATTGGTTGTTCTTCAAATGAGTGGACATTTCATGTACAGGATAACAGTCAAAGTCCAGTAGATCTCCCCCCATCTCCCATGAATAGTTACTGCTGTCATTGATTCTTAAAGCAGCCTGTCAATTTCTCTGGTTAGGTACATTTGTTCCTAACAGTGCATGCTGATTCAGTGGCTTGGTAAACAAGTGGGTTAAATAATCATTAGGTAGAGCTGGGTTCTACTTTCATGGTTTTGTTGGCATTAAAGTTGGAATTTAAAAGATGTAGTTAGGTAAGGCTTGTTGAGTTTCAAGCCTGCTTTGAATGCACAGTAGTAAATAGTGTGGGAAAAGTAAGAGGAATATGCTGGAAGGAGTAAAAAGGGGAAATAATAGCTGAAGGATGCTCAGAGGCAATGTGAGGGGATGGTTCATGGTTGGGATGAAGGAGGGACGATGATCCACGAAACCCTATGCTGCTTTTTGATAATAAATTTTAATTTTGAAATGCATTTTCTTTGATGAAATTTTATGTAAAGAAACAAGTAGGTGAGAAGCTTATAGCAGTGGTATTCCTGCAGGTGATGTAAGCTTTCAGCTGACATACACATGTAGGCGTACAGCCACATAAACAAGGAGCTTCAGTCATTTATTTATTGAAGTTGACTTTCCCAAAGCTGGTTATACAATTCTCTTTGAAAGAGCCCATTATCTTTGTTTTGTGAGGTATTGGTGTATATTGACCATTTCACTGGTATCCCTGAGAAATTCCTAGACTAACCTTCCTTTCATATCGTAAAACTCACCAGTGAAATGTCAAGATAGTAAATAATGAAATTATGATAATATTGCAGAAGAATTGGGACCCAGAGCCGTTGACAGAAGGAGCTAGAGGAAGAGAATTGGCTTTTCTCTCTTACATGGGAGGATTCTTGAATCTCTCTCCTTTCCTGGAAGATGATTCTCGTGTGGCTGATCATTTTTTCCCAACGACTGCTTCGCCTGATCGAGTTCGTGTTGCCGTCCCCTCCATCCGTGCTACCCTTGCCTCATTGAGAGTGAGACCCCCAGCCCCATCTTGGTTTCCTCCATGTCTTGTGGATCTGAATGCATGTAATTATGAAATTATTTTTTAAATCATAGCTGCACCTCCCAAAAGTGTTTCGGTGCCTATTGGTGAATGGTGAATCTCGACAGCGAACTCTGGATTACATGGCCAAGATTGTTTCCCGGAATGAAAAGAGGGCACAGCTACAGGTTGATGAATCAGCTGTAGCTGGTGATGGATTTATGCTCAACTTCCTCTCTGTGATGCATTATCTTGTCACCAAGGTCATTTCTATCTCTATTTCAAAAAGAAAATCATTAGTGCAGATGATGCAGTTTGAAGCATGTTTGTGTGGATTGTTTGTTTTATCTGTAGGTCCCCTTGGAGAAAGTGGATATATATTATCCATTTCATCCCAAGTCTCACCTGGATATTAAGAATGCAACGAGGCTCAAAGCCACATCTCAAGAAGCTTCTACCTGGCTGGATCAATTGGGTGAGCTCCAGAACTTTCTTTCTCTTCCCTCATGCTGTGAATGTGGTTGGGAGCAATGTTGTAACTTTGTCACTAATTTCAATATGTGGATGAATAATGTATGTACTGATCATAAGCAGCTTCCTAATGCCTCAAGGATACATTCTGATGGTTGGTTTTATAAGAAAGTGATAGTTTATGTGATACTGTTGTCTAATTTGTGAGATTTATTTGTAATTAGAACTAAGTTTTGATTTGACCCAGTAACTTTACCAATCATTACTGTTACTTCAGGAGCTGATATGCCATCCAGAATAATTTCAAGAAATCAGATATATGTAATTCAGTTTCTGTATAAATAGTGGTAATATATGGTTTTCAATGTTTTGCCATGCAGAGAAGAATGTCAGCCACCAGTGGAAGGATCCTAACTTCAATAGCATTTGCTGGTTTCTTACCCTTCACACACTACATATCTCCATTGTCCCTACTTGTCGGCATTATCAACGTCGCTTGAGGAATCTCAGGGAAATCAAGAAGATGGTGAGACAGAAACTCCTCTTTCTACTGTGATCTTAATCCCTTAACTGGGTCAACTGCCTTTTAACATCTGACCTCCATTTTCTTTGTTAAGGGTTTAATGAACTAAATGGAGAACATTGAGCTTGAGGATTCTGCTTTCTTTTTAGTTGGAGGATCTACAGAACACAGAAGAGCAATGGAAGGACACGCCCTTGGCTGCCCGTCACAGGACAATGATGAAACGCTTCTCACATCAAGTCAAGGTCTCCATCTTTCATCATCCCTCATGCCTGATTGGTTTTTTCCCCTTTTTGTGTTGAGGATTATTGCCAATTCATGTTACTGGCACTGTAGAAGCTGTATCGCAGCAAGGCATGTTCAGAAGCAGCTATCTTGGATCCTGATTTGCTGGGCTCCTGCATGTCCTTCTATTCGCGGGTGGCTGTGTATCTTCTGAAGCTGGTCAGAGAGAAAGGAGAGAGTACAGTTGATCCCAGTCTACCACTCCCATCTCAGGTCCCATTCCTGTTTGCTGCCTTGCCCGAGTGGTACATTGAAGATATTGCTGAATTCCTTCTCTTCGTTGTCAAGTGAGTAGTCCTTTAAATCTTAGGTAGACATTGTATCTTGTCTGTGGGGCATTTCTTTTGTTGTTGGTGTTGCAACTGTGTGAAAATGATAATGAGCATTGCTCTAAGGATCATGAAACATCAGTGTCTCATCAGTGAGCAGGAACTCATAAGTTATGACTCAATAGAATTACTCCTAAAGTAAAATTAGGTTGATGAGGTCTTTCTTATAGAATTTCCTGATGATGAGTTTTGAACCTTGAGCTGTACTACTTTCACATTTTCAGTGTTCAGCCTTCAGTAATAGAAGACCATGTGGAGAACTCCCTCATAGTCTTCCTGATCGTATTTGCCTGCTCACCTCAGTACATCGCCAACCCATATCTAGTGGCCAAGCTCATTGAGGTTGTGTTCATTCTGAACCCAAGGGTTCAGCCTCACTGTGAGGTGTTTTATCGCCGACTTATGAGCCATCCATTGGCTGAGGCTCATCTTGTTCCTGCCCTCATGAAGTTCTATACAGGTAAGGCTTTCTTCCTTCCTCCATGACTTAATTTTTGTCAGTCTTATCTTAAATGTCCATTATTAATTTATTCTCATTAAGATGTGGAATCAACTGGTGCAAGCTCAGAATTCTATGACAAGTTCACGATCCGATACTACATCAGTATGATCTTCAAGAGCATTTGGGACATGCGCAATCATCATGATGCAATGGTGCGTGAATCTAAGTAAGTCCAAATTCTTGCATCTCATGGCTGCTCTTTGTGATTCATTGTTTTTTTCTACACTGGTATTGCTGCATTTATTTGTATAGTTCAGGAAAGCAGTTTGTGAAGTTTATCAACATGCTTATCAATGATATGACCTTCCTGTTGGATGAGAGCTTGGATTCATTGAAAGTGAGTGCATATTCAAAAACTCCATTCTATAGGGTGCATAGAAAGTTTTGCAACCAAATGTAAAAAAAAATTTTTTTTTAGTAAATTGAAGTCAAAAATCACTGGTTGAAAAAATAGATATGATAAAAGAGACAAATTAGGACACTATTGGAAAACAAATTAAAAGTGATAAAAAATGCAATTAAAAAAAAATAATAATTTAGTTGCAGAACTTTCCATGCACCCTGTAGTGAAGCAATTAGTGGGGAATCTCACTTTCTATTTTCCTCCTTTCATCTTCAGCGTATCCATGAGGTCCAAGAAGCTATGCAGAATCCTAGCTGGAAAGATGAGTCCCACGAGAACCAGCAGGTTCAGGTCCGCCAGCTGGAATCCGATGAACGTCACTGCCGGTTTGTTGACTCCCTTGTGGTAGCTCATACATGAGCTTAAACATAATGCAAGTGCTTGTCACTTTGGACAGATCTTACCTCACATTGGCACGAGAGACTGTGGACATGTTCCACTATCTGACTGTCGAGATCAAGGAGCCCTTCCTTCGACCTGAGCTCGTTGATCGTCTTGCTGCTATGCTCAACTGCAACTTGCAACAACTCTGTGGGCCCAAGTGTGAGTGCCTTTTGTCAACACTTGTCTTTTTTTTTCACTAGTGCTGTTCAAGCAGGGTATGCATATTTTCGGAAGAAATGTAGTGTGTGATAAATTTGAAAGTAGTTGAAGTGTGAGTGATGGACCATTGCAGGCAAAAATTTGCGGGTGAAAAATCCTGATAAGTATGGATGGGAGCCACGAAAACTCCTGGATCAACTGACTGATATCTACCTTCACCTCGACTCAGATGCCTTCGTCCGTGCTCTTGCCAATGATGAGGTTTGAATTTTCTCAGCAAGGCATTTTCTGTGTAATGATTCACATCATGCATATGGACTCTCCTATTACAGCGTTCATTTAGTCGAGAGCTGTTTGAAATTGGAATTGCTCGAATGAAGTCGGCTTGTATCAAGCCCAGCACACAGATTGAGCATTTCCAAAACCTTGTTGAGCGAGCCATTCAGCTCCAAACTCTCAAGAGGAAGCAGGAAGTGGATTACAGTGATGCACCAGACGATTTCAAAGGTCAGAACCATTTCTCCCCCATGCATGAGGCTGGAGTCTTGGGAATGTGAACTTAAACATTTTTATGAATTACAGATCCACTGATGGATACCCTGATGACAGACCCAGTGCGGGTTCCAACCAGTAATACAGTGATGGATAGATCTGTGATCTCTCGCCACCTCCTCAATTCCTCCACTGATCCATTCAGCAGGCAACACCTCACTGAGGACATGCTCATCCCAGGTAAGACTGTCCAGTACTTGGCTCATTTGAGGACTTTTATGGCAACTTGGTCCAAAACTCTGTTGGTGGACTTGCAGAGCCTGAGCTGAAGATGCGCATTGAGGCATGGTTGAAGAAAAAGACCAAGAAGGTGTCGAGTGAATCTGAAGAGGTGCAAGATGATTAAAGCTACTGAGGGTCTCTGATATCTGTAGGCATCCATGACAAAGAGAAGAGGATTTTTTTTTTCTTCCTCAAAACAGTCTATTAAATGAGGGAATCTGACTCCTCTCTTTCTCATAAGATTTCAGATGGTACTGTGAGCCTACTCTTATACTTCTTGAGATAGCCTGTGCTGCACCCTGTGGCTCTTGTAGAGTGAAATATATTTTATTCTCAACAATGTCAAAATGGTTTTTGTATTTCTAGATATACCAGGGATGTCTTACATTCAGAGATCACAAAAAACTCATTGGCAACACACAGGTCACAACCATGATAGCACATGAATAACAGATTCAGACTGATTGCATGAAACACTTTTAATGGAGTGTAATGAGAACCACCAACTCATCACCTAGCCAGAGATGCCAAAAGAGGCAGAGACTTAGCTGGAGCCAGGGCCACAGCCAAGACATAAAGGATTCCAAACGTGAGGGTCAGTTGTGCTGTTCTCTTGGGAATCTGCAGTGGCACAGGTGAGAGAGCTCGAAAGTCCTTTTCTAAAGTGAATGCACTCTTCATGGACAACAATGGAAGAAAGAACCAAGCAGAACAGTGCATGGCCCACAGCGTCACGATGATGAAAGGCGTGAAGAGCAGCAGAGCATAGAGAACCTTGGAGAGTGTTGGTCCTATAAGGATGGCCAGAGTCACGATCCCCGCCCTCCTGTCGCTTTCCATGTCTCTGGTGTTGTTGCTGTGTAGGATGGCCTCAGAATTGAGCGCCAGTGGCAAGGCATACACGATGGTCGCCCAGTGGAATCGCCCACTCTGCGCCATGAACGAGAAAACCAGAGTGACTGGGCCAAAGATGATTAGGACCAGCACGTCCCCTAGGGCGATGTACTTGAACCCCACCCCACCTGTGTAGAGGAACGAGCTGGACAACCCCCCAAAATAGACCAGAGCCAGGTGTTCCATCTTGGCAGGGGACAGCGCCACAGAGCATACAAACCCCAGGCACCCTAGTCCATACAGCACAGATGCAAGGCTCACCACCTCATCCTTGCTCAATATGTGGTCGACCAGCGTCCGATCGTCACTCTTCTTGCTGTCGATCCCCTTTACGAAGTCGTAATAAGTATTGACGAGATTCCCAGCCGCATGAACCGACACTGCAGTCATACAAGTGATAAACAAAATCAGGATTGAACAATCTGATGATGTTTTATGTGCCAACGCACTCCCAAGGAGCACAGGCAAAAGACTAGTCCCAAGGGACCACGGTCGCAATGACACGAGGTACGAAGACAACTTCATGAAAACCGAGGATTTCGCTCCATTTTTTAACGAGTTCTGCCGTGCAGACATTTCAACCCCTTCTGCCGTCGACTCGGAGCCCCCATTCACCCGATTCTCATCCTCCATCCTCCCAGGCCGAAACTCTCCACCTACCATTCACACCATTCTCACCTGTCAATACCAGAAAGAGAACACCCTTCACCATCTCAAGAAGCCTATTCAGAAAATAGGGCACGGCCTAACCCCAGCAAGGCACACATGGCAGCAGCCATGACGCTGATTGCTCATGCGGGGCACCTCGTTTTCAAACTTCCATCTTTCATCATGGAAATCATGTCTTCCTGCTTCATCAAGACAGCCCAAATTATTGCCAGCCCAGAGCCTGCCGTTTCATTGCAAATGCAAATGCAATGTGGAACAGTTCAAAGGTCTGTGACCTCTTTGAATAACTCAGACCCGCAGGGGGTTGGGATAAGTGAATCATTTGGCCAACTGATCAAGTCAAAGCTAAATCGTAAAGCCTACGAGAAGATTACCAGCCTCCTAACCGAACCCCTCCCATCCTGATGCATAAGTCACGACACCGGACCGAGTGGGCAGTTGCGGCCCGCGGCATTCCTGGGGCCTACGATCATCATGACGTCACAACATGGAGTTTCCTGTCGAGTGTGTGCGACTGGTTGTTTGCACACCTGCAACGACCTTTCCGGCTGCTTTCTCTTTGCACAAACCCATTGCCGTCGTCCTCGTCGAAGCACCTCCGATGTGGCTTCTGTGTACACTAGAACGGATCGGTTTTCTTTTTATAAGCCCAGGCCTAACGTTAAGCCTAAGACGCGGTCGAACGTAACCCGAAGTTAAGAAATCCTCTTAGGCCTAGCCCCTTTCGCATCTGCGATCACAAATATCTCGCAGATAAGGGACCAATTCCGATGCTTTAAGACGACACTTCCGAAAGCCAGAAGGCACAGCATACGAGTACCTGTTGCCACATTCCAAATGCCAGAATCTGTAACTCAGAAGAATGGATGCAGAGCAAGAAGAGCGAAAGGACCAGTCTCAATCTCACATAGGGAGCAGGAAACGTAGCACTGCCAAGCAATATGCCGTCGAGGATCAAGCCCTTGATGCCATTGCCAAAGAGGTCAGTTGCTAATGCGTTTCCTCCTGCATGACATGCTAATTCGACCCAGGCTTCTGCTAGGTCATTTTTTTAATATGATGTGAATTAAGTGCTGCCTGCTTATTGGAAATGCAGGAAGTGTTGGAGTTCCTCCACAGACCCATAAAATCTAGCCTCTCATAACATGCTCATGTGAAGCATAATCTACAAAATTAGTTTCTGGATGAATGGAAGAGAATGTACAGTCATTAAGCTCGTATATTATCTTTGAAGCTCAGTAACGTAACATGTAGGACAGCAGTTCCCAAACCTCCTCTTATTCACATTGAACCTTCCAGTGGTATGCATACCATGGTTTGGGAACTGAAAATATCAGCTGTAAAATGGAAAGCATGCATTTTTTTCTTTCACATCTGCATCCTATTTAGTTTGAGATATTGATTTTCGCTGAATAAAATGAACATTTTTTTTATTGTTTCCTCTGCGTTGAAGATATTCTGTGACTTTAGTTGAAATAATCCAGTTGAGTGTGTAAATGAGGAGGTATGAGCATTTTTAAAGACAGGAATCACTTCAGTAAATGTTATTTCTGAAAACTTGAAGATTTTTTAATTGGAAATGAGAGAATCCCTTGATGTAGGTGCTCTTGAGATATCCTCTCCCTAATTATCTACCAGTATTTATAGCAATAAAGTGGTAAATAGGTCTTTCAGTTCGTCATGACAAGGGAATTTATTTGTTTCCTGCTTATTTTGTATATTTAGACCTGTGTATCAATATTTCTTCGTTTAAGCTTCCTAAAAAAATGTCTGGTAGTTTGCCTTGAGCCAGAGAGTTGACTCAGACAACTCATAACTGTGTTCTTCAAAGAACACATGTTCTTCGTATGAACATGTAAAACTCGTTACCTTGCCGCTCGTGAGAGACGAGAAGCAGACGCACTGCACTCGTGTGGACCTTGCAGTCCCATTTCCCATGAAGAAGTTTACTTGTGGATGTCATCGCATTGCAAAGCCTGGTGTCGGATGCTTGCCGTGGCACAGACCAGGGGAGTATTACAGTCTGCAGTTATCATCCTAGCCTATCTGAGGAATAAAACTTATCAGGTGATTGCTGGAAGGCCGTGGGACAGTTTCATCTGTGGATTTCCTTCATATCACTTACTTTCAAACTGGATGGCATCATGCTGCCTCCTTAGATTTTCTCATACCATTTTCTGAAGTGGAAATGATTCAGAATTGGAACATTTGTATGCTGACAGCCGTTGGACAGGATTTTTCTTGGATTTGTTTTATAAAGCTGGTTTGGGAAGGTGGATGAACAGATGAGCTCATTTGTAATAGCTATGCGAAAAAACGTGTCGATCGATGTACCAGCATTCCAGCATCGAGCCCGCATGCATCGCCCGACCGAGAGCATTAACCGGAGAGCACCTGTGGCATATCCGGGTCGATTCGGCGTTCCCCACGAGACGGGATTCGGTATTCGGTTGCGTGTGGGAGTCATGGCCCAGAATGGCATTGTGGAGATCCGCGAGGTGAGTGGCGGAGGGCGTGGTGGGGCGGCGTGGGATTCCTTGGGGGTTTCCGAGATCGGGGAGGATAAGGTCCGGTCGGTTGCATCACGTGTGCGATGTGGAGAGCAAGAAGAACTGGTTTTTGGGAGGGGGGAGGGGGAAGGGGGTAGCATTCTATCTCTCTCTCCTATCTCTAATTTATGGGAAGAGGGGAGATGGGATACGGAGGGAAGGGGGAATCGGTTTTCTGGCAGCGGTGCTCTTCCGGGTTCCCCCCTCGTCGACGGGCGGGGATCCCCAGAGACCCCCGGATGCACCCCCAGACGCCCCCCCGGAGTGAGACCGAGAGGGTGCGAGGATGCACCTCGTCGTCGGGGAACGCCCCAGCTCGTACGTGGAGTGGCTGACGAGGGAGCGGGTGGAGACGGTGGAGGCCCTCAGACGGATCTACGGACGGGTTCAGCTCCATGCGCTCAGGATCGAACGGCTGGTAAGGGTGGGGTGAAAGGGGAGGTGTTTGGGGTGGGGAAAGATGTTGAGGGGGGGGGAGGCGCTGTCACAACAAACAGGGGATTTGGTTGTATATATAGAGTGCGTTTGCTTTTCTGGAGTACGTGCTTCGATTGTTTCGTTTTTCTGATTCTGGATGAAGGAGAGTCCTTATTTTTACGGGATTTGGGAGGATTTTTTCGCGTTTTCAGTATGGAATTTATTTTTGTTTGTGTCGTATTTTTCTTGGTCGGGGCTACTTTTTTACCACTTGGCACTTTTTATGGCTTTCATTTAATTTTTTCTGTTTTAAGAGACATGGTTCATTTGGAAGGCTAAGCGGCGATGCAAAAAAAGAATTGGCGCCGGCTTGGGAACTCATTCACAGTCGGCTCGCCCCGTCTGCCGTGCAATAAGCTGCCAGAATTTTTTTTTTTTCTTCTGTGTCTATGAATGATCCCGTGATTTGCAACGGGCGTCAGAGTTGCCTGCGATTATTTTCGGCGTTCGACGTGCAACTCTGCCCCAGTTTCGCAATCGTCGCTGCTCGGCTGAAGGGAGTACATACCATTTCGAGGAAACAAAAACAAGAAAAGGAGAGAATGGGGCTCATGAGGCATCACCGTCGGGGCGGGCGGAGACGCGCCCCCGCTCGGGGATTCGCGTCTGTGCGTGTCGGCGCTCGCGTGCTGGGCGACCAGAGGGAACGTTTCGTGCGTCTTGCGGGAGGGGTGGGGGAAAATCCCACACTTTTGACGTATTATTTTTATTACGGGATGACTTAAATGGATGCGCTCGTGCACGTATTTCAACGCGTAATCTCTTGGATGAGGTTTTGCATTTCGGATGGACTTCCCGTGAAATCGGATGGGAAGAGTTTTCTGGTGCAATCCAGTCGCTCGTATTTTCTCCAGTGAATTTTTTTTTTGTGGCTCGTATCCCATGTCGGGGAGGGCATCGAAGCATGGGCCTTGCCATTGCCCCGTGTGGGAAAGGAGCCCAGAGGGAACGGCCTCCCGGAAACCCTCACGGTTCGTTTCGACGAGTGTTTATTTACGCAACGCGGCGGGCCGGTGGTCGACCCGGGGGGGGGGGGGAGTCGCCGGGGCGATCTGCAGGTGTCGCGAGGGACGAGGGTGGTTCGCGGGGGGTTCCGTAGATGTCGCGGGGCGTCCCGGTACTCCGCCGAGGGGCATCGGGTCGAGGAGGGACCGGAGTCCCGTGGTGCCGTCCTTGCACCTGCGTGCGTTGGAATCCGGCCAGAAACGGGGAAATAGAATCCGTCTCGTCCGTCCGGAGTCACTCCCGTTCGTTTTGGATCCAGTTTTGTCTCTTGCCAAAACGCGGATGGGAGACTAGGTCGGATGCAGCCGGTCGCCGACCTCCCCCGATGCCCCCTTCCCCTTCTGCATCCGTCTCTCGGCCGACTTCCGGGCGTCCGACTGCCAATTAGCTCGTGCCGATTCCGCTCTCTCGCTTCCTGGCGAGATTCCCGGAACGGGCCGCCGCGATCGAGAGGGGGACGGGTGCTCGGAGTCCGCCGGGGCGCCTCGGGTCGGCTCTTTTGGGGTCTCGTTCGGGTTGCGGTGGGGGTCGTCACGATTCGATGGATCGTGCGATGAGATACGATGGACGTGGTCGTTACTCTTCGTCGAAGCTCGCGCTTCTTGGGATTCTGTGGGGCGAGTCTTGACGTGGGACGGGGGCTCGATTTCGATCTCGTGTCGGGATCCATATTATAATACGGCCTTGTACTGGTGGGTGTGGGGGTGTGTGTCTGTTTGTATGTATGTATGTGTGTGTGTGGGGGGGGGGGGGTCTCCGGAAGGAGAAAAGAAGAGTCTGATGCGCTTCCGCCCCCCTTCCCTTGGCTTGGGCTTCGCTGCGGCCGGTCCCGATTTAGCACAGGGTCTCTCGCACGCACATTCTCTTTCGCTCCTCTCGTGTGTGCCCTGCATGCTGGGAATCTCCGAGAGGGGCGAGTGGGATAGGGGGGGTCGTTCGGGGATGGGGGTGACGTCCCAGTCCTCGGTCGCGATGAATCACGTGGGGGATGTGCTGCGGGGGATGTCCACGTACGTGAGGAACTACGAGGGGGAGAGGAGGCGGTTGAGGCTGAGGGCGCCCAAGCCGGATTCGCTGAGGTTGGCGAAGTGGAGGCAGACGATCGCGGCGCATCAGAGGGGGCTGCCGAGGCAGGGGTCGCCGGATCCGTTCCCGTCTGTGAGTCGGTGGTGGAATTTTTTTCTCACCGGGGGGGGGGTCGTGGGTTTGGAGTCGGGAGACGGTTTCGTCGTTTGTTTTCCCGCCTCGTTTGGGTCTCTTCAGGCGTGGATACTCTGTCTCGAGGGGGCCTGGGGGCGGGTTCCGTCACGAGCACCGTGGGGGCCCGAGTCGACATTTGTAAGAGAGACGTCAATGGCCCGGTGATGTCTCGAGTCGAAGCGAGCACGGATTCGCATTCCGCCGAGTGTGGTCCGTGTACTTGGCCGACTTTCCGAGGCCTCCGTTCTGCTTCATGTCATGCCGTGTCACGTCCCGGATTACGCATAGAAAGGAATTTCTTCATTGTATTAAAAAGAAGAAAAAAGGAATACAGGATGCTCCCGGTACGAGGAACCGGTTCATCCCTCTGGCCATGTCCATAATGATGATGTGAGCCAGTTTTCCCCGAGCAGAAGGTCTTTAACGGTCGACTGCTTGCTCATCACATGATAATGACGAAGAAGCAGAATCGTAACCGGGGGCACCTCGTCTCTTTTTCCCTTCCTCGCTAATTGCCCGATCTCCAATTCACGCCTGGGTGATCGCGGAGAGAGAGATGAATGACCCCGACCTTCTCAGCCTCCGTCTTTTCCCTCTCCCACGTTGGGTAAGGAGTGGAAAAGGGAAGGTTCACTCGCTGCGCCGTTGGGAGTGTCACTGGAATGAATGGAGGAGGAGGGGAAGGAGGCACGCTCCCGTGCGAGTCTTCCCCCGAGGGAGGAAAAAAAAAGATTCCGCATAGGTGGGGATGGCCTGGCTTCATAACGGTGTTCGTGGGTCCTGCCCTCCCCGAGTGTCGTCGGGGGAGCTCAGTCCGCTCGGTTCGCGCTTTCGTGAAGGGGCCGGTGTCGGTCGGTCGTGGTCTTCGGGATCGGTGTTCGCTCTGTTCGCGAGATGAGGTCTTGTTTTCGTGTTTTCCGTCTCGAAATCGCAATCGGTGGGAGGGTGGAATCATACCCGTTAGAGAACGAAGGGGCTAAACTTCTCCCCTGGTAAACAGAATTTTTCTCTGCTTCCCTCGAGGGGAGATACGGTCTCGGGTTGGCCCTCCCAAATAATCAGAATCCCGTAAGTGGGAGTAAAGCGACGGGTCGACGATGATTCTGTGCGTGGGCCTGCCGTGCCCGTTCCCGGACCCCGGCATCAGCACGGTCTCGGTCCAGACCTCCTCGTCCATCTGCGTGAACGGGAAGGAGGAGGTGGAGGAGGAGGAGGACGACGAGGAGGAGGAAGGGCAGGCGTCCGCGGGGCCCGTCTCCGTCATCTGCAACGGGCTCGTCGTCTTCCAGGCACGGTTCCAGCAGGTCAGTCGCAGATCGATAGTGGGGTCGTGGGATTCCGCCCTTATCGAGGAGGGGGATGAGTCACGCGGAGGGGAGGAGGAATGGCGCACGTGTGTAAATGCGTGTGGGATCCACGGACATTTGACGCGGGCCTTATCGAAAGGTGAGACGGTGTGCTGCGTTGGCACCGTTGCATGGCATGCGAGGGAGAATCATCATGCTTCGTTTACGACGCGATTGCCTGCGAGGAGACTCGGCGCAGATACGCGTCCGGTCCCCTGGGTATTCCGCGATCCACGATTCCCCGTGAAGTGACTCGCGATGGAAGAGAATCCCCCGAGTGTCGAAATGCCGGAAATTCCCGTCGTGCCGATCGAGGAAAGCGAGAAGAAAGATTCGGACGCGGAGGTTCGTCCCCCTCCTCTGGAGCGATGCCGCGCCCTGAGCGCCCAGCCGGGGACGATCGTGAACCCGCGCTTTCTGCGTTCCGTGACGCAGTGGGACGATGAAGTCGACGACGACGACGATGTCGAATCCCCGCGGATGTCGACGTTCGGTTCGGACGCGGACCCGAGCGATCGAAGGACCTCGATGCCCGCCGTGTTCGATTCGGAGACGGCCGTCCTCTCCGTGTTGAAAAACGCACGAGGAAAGGTGAGGCGGGAAGCCGGGAGTGTTTGGATTTTTTGCCTTTACCCTTTGCGACCGCGGAAGCACCCCGTGCCACCTGTAGACCTGCGGGACGATGAGACGGGAGCAGGTGTTGCACACATGCGACTGCGAAGACCGACGTCGGCCAGATGCTACCCTCATCCCCTCATCCCCTCCTCCCCCTTTCATCCTTTTATATCACACGTGCAATTCTCAACGCCGTATTGTGAGACCGTGCTCGGTTGCATTCCGAAAAAGGGGGGGATTTGTCAGTGTCCCGACTTTGTTAAGCTCGGAACACCCTTTCATCGTACTCCCGTTGTTCCATTTATTTACACTGTTTTCCCTTCGCAGCTCTCATCCAACCGTGAACTGTGATTTCACGCAAGCAATAATTTTTTTTTTTGCGCCACAGGCGGAGGCCCGGCTCGCGGCGAAGCGTCAGGCTCGGGCGGAGGCCCGGGAGATCCGCCTGCGGGAGTTGGAGAAGCAGCGGAAGGAGCGGAAAGAGAAGGAGAATGGGGAGGAGGACTCCGGAGCGCCCACCACCTCCACCCCGACCCCGCCGTCGTCCGCCTCGGCCTCGGACCGGGGCCGCGGAGGGGGGGTGAGCCCGGCCGCGAGTTCTTCCGTTTTGCGACCCACCCCGAGCCGGCGGTCTTCCTCCTCCCAAGACTCTTCGTCCAACGACGACCGGGACATCCCTCCCAACGTCAAGGATCTCAGGGTACGGCTGGGACGGTTCATTCCGGGGGGGAGCCCGAGGGGGGAAATATTGTGAAAATGGTTTTTTTTTTTTTCAATCGAGATGTATGCTTACTGAATTTAATCCAGTCATCGAAGGACCATGGGCTACAAAATCCGTTTCATTCGCTTTTGACACCTCATGCACCGCTCGACGGTGACGTTCATGCCGTACCGCCGAGTAACAGATACATGGCTCGGGGGAGGGAGGGGGGGGGGGGGGGGGGGGGGGGGCGTTTTTTTTAGGGGGGTTGGGTCGCAAAACGGAAGAACTCGCGGCCGGGCTCACCCCCCCTCCGCGGCCCCGGTCCGAGGCCGAGGCGGACGACGGCGGGGTCGGGGTGGTGCTGCATTTTGTCTAGAGAGGACCGTTAGTGTTTCCTGTATATTAGGGTTATTCGCTTTAAAAGTACTATTCGAAGTCGTGCGACCGCGTGGTGTTGTCCGTTGCCATCTCGAAAGCAACGGACACGCTTCGAGTAGCTGCATGACAGCGGATCGAAATGGTTGCAAAAAGCACCCAGTCGATTGTGACCGATTGGGTCATGCACGGGAGGCGAGAAGTAAAACCGTTTTGACACCCTTCCGTCTTTTTCTGCCAAGAGAGTAAGTGGAGTGAGGGAGGGGGGGGGGGGGGGTGTTGTTCCTACTCATGGGTTGCATTACAAGGGGGGTGGGAGGTTGGCCAGGGAATCTGCTTCTCTTGGGTTGCGTTACGAGCTAGGTGATGGCCAAAGTGGGGAATCCTCTTTTAGTTGCATCATGAGTGAGGGAGATGGCAGCACTGACCACGTTCTTGATCTTGGATGAAAGCTGCAGTGCATTGTTGAGCTTTCTGCCGGGTATCGCCTGGTCATTCCATGAATGGATGAAATTCATGAGAAGTAGGATGCAACCTTGGATGGAAAAGTTTATTATTATTATTTTCCAAGTGGGGATTAAGGATTCAACAATCACAGATTGTTGAAGTATGTGGCCCCCTTTCCAAGTTGTAAATTTTTCTCTGTGATCAGGGAGAAGTGAGGGAAGTGGAGGAGAAATTCAGGAAGGCAATGGTGAGCAATGCGCAGCTAGACAACGAGAAGTCGGCTCTCACGTATCAAGTCGAGACCCTCAAGGACCAACTCTTGGACACGCAAGAAACCCTGGCCAACCTTCAGGTACCAGATGATACCACCATCTTTTCTCCTCTGTCGGCGAATGGCATCTTGACCCGACTCCTCGTGAAACCAGCGGGAGCATCGAACGAGGTGTCGGGAACTGGAGCAACTGAAGCGCGTCGCAGGGAAGTTGAAGGAGGAGAATCAGTTGCTGAGGAAGGAACTGGAAGAACGGGAGAGGTTGACTTCAGAATTGGGTCTAGTCATGGTTTACACCGAGGAGATGGGAGAGGATGGACGACCCAAGCGGGCTCTCATCTCTCAGGAAGCCATTCAGGTCCTGGAGGACACAGGCGAAGGACCTCTCGGTCTGTCGTTTTCCCTCTTGCGACCTTTCATTTCGTATCCCTCTATCGTCCCCCCGACGGCAGCTTAATGGCTGATATCAGACCGCTCGGAAAAGATAGTGATGCTGGAGGGAAATGAAATGCCCATAAATCATCTGCAAAATTACATGCCAGCAGAAGTAGTTATACAGTCACAGTAGATAAGGATCCTCAAAGGGTAAACATCTGAAATGCTAAGGTATTTATGACTAACTTTATCTACAGCACCCTCAAGCCTGAGTACATGACTATGACCATGAGTATATTTACTCTGACTGAATAATTGATAAGAAAGGAGGACTGGGAGAAGTATTTTAGGATGCCTGGTAGATGGAATGCATGGATGTAGATAGCATACTCTGGATTCTTATTCACTGCACTGTGTATTAACAAATTCCTTGAACCTTATATTCTGGTGCTTAACCATTATCAGCTGCCAAGTTTTTAAACTGATGCCTACTCCCCTATACTTAAATGAGAATTTCCATCAGAAGAAGTTATGTGTTCTTCTTGAGAAATGTCAGTCAAAAATTCCTGGAGTAGCTGTAATAGACATTACCATATTTTTCATGCTGATCAATCCTCAAATGAATCCATATCCCTCCAAAAGATGTACGGATCAAGAAGTTTGCAGAAGAGCGCAACGAGATGGAGGACGAGCTTAGGCGTCTTCGTATTGAGCTCGAGGAGGAACGGACCAAGAATGCCAAATTCTGCAAACTCATGTCTTCCACACCTCAAATGAACGGGCCTGGAGGGCCTACTAGCACCGATGAATGGATTGATGCCCAAAGTGAGTAGGCTTCTTGAATCTTACTGATGAAGATGAGCTCTCCTGAGGTATCATGTCAGCGTTTGATCATGAGGCCAAAATATGTTAGTTTTGGAAAATTTCATACCACAAACTCAAGGTTTGGCATTCATTTTATATGCTGGGAGTTTTTGTGGCAGGAAAGATGATACCATATCATGGTTATGTTCCTCTTAATTCCCTGCCAAAATAGAAATCTGATTAAAAAGGGAGTAAATATGAGTGCAACCAACAAAATAATGTGAAGCGTCAAACTTATTTGCTAAGTGAATATTTAAAAAATTTCTTGAGGCGCTGTTCATCTTGTTACCAAAAATGTTTACTAGATTGACCAGCAAATATGGAGTACAGTCAAAAAGTAGTGATTTGTGCAGCATAACTTCTTTATTGCACTAAACAACCTTTTAATGCTAAGTGCTTAAATTGGTATTTCTTTTGTGTCTGAGGGAAGTTTCATCTGTGTACTTTGTATTTTAACCATTACCTTTTGCACTTGTCTCGAAGTTCCTCAGTTTCTATACATTCTTTTTTTTTTTAAAGATTGGAACTTGTTTCCTAAAGTCATAGGAACTCCCCAGCTCAGAAAAGAGCTATTTTATTGTAATACTGTGTTATTCCAAATGTGCACCATTGACAGAGAGATTATCCTAAAATACGGTGTCCATGAAGTTGTGTAATGCATGTATTTCATGCCTTGCTTGGGGGTGAAGGGGCATATGTGTGCTGTATACAACTGGATCTATGTGAGTGTATGTGTGTGTCCACTACAGAGGAAAACACACGTCTGGTAGCAGAATACAAGGTGCGGGTCCAGAGGTCCGAGCAGGAGATTGCCACGTTGCAGGCCAATGTGAGTTTTTCCTAATCTCTGGCCCTTGATTTCTTGCTCCCATGCTTGGATTTCATGTTCGTGTCTTGCTTCCCTTGACTTCATTGCTATCATTCCATCCCTATGCATACCTCATTAGCATCTGTCCTATTGCAGGTGGCGAGACTGGACAGCCAGGCCCAGAGGTACAAATCGGCTGCAGACACGGCCGAGCGCAACGAGGAGGAACTCAAGTTGGAGAAGAGGAAACTCCTTCGAGAGGTGAGCTCGGGCTCTGTGCCCTTGCTTTTGTCCCCCTCATTGGCTCTTTCTTTCTCTCTTCTTTTCCACCATCGCATCGACTCTTACCGGCTCGTGGTGCTCTCTCGTTTGTCACTCCAGCTGAGAGAACTCCAGTCCAAAGTGGACGACTTGGAAACGTCACGAACGTTCCTGCAGCGCCAATGCGAACGGCTCAAGCGCAAGCCGTATGCTCCTCTCTATCTCACCCTTCCCCTCCTTGTCATCTGCTTGCCTCCCACCACCTCACCCATCTTTGTCCCTCTCCTGCTTGACACTGTACTCCTGTGCACTTGCACTTATGATTTAGTGAAGTAGATCATTAGGATGAATGGGCTATTTATTTTTGTTTATATTTTTGGCTGTAGAGAATCTTTATGGAAAGAACATCCTAGGTCATAGCCTAGTTGTCAGTATTTTATGGCTTGTATTTAGCTGAATTCTGTGTTTTAATGTTCAGGGTGTCTCACATAGATGTATCTGAGTAAGGGCAATCATGTGGAGCATATTTCCAGATCACAAGCAAATGTGAGGAAGTTTGCATTGTTGAAAGGGTATGGGCTCTCCATGAAGCTCTTGTTGCTGGGGCAACACTCTATTGCAAATATACTTATTGAGATAAGAAAATGTTGAAAAGCACTCAAACTAGAATTCCTGTTCTTTATCCAATTCTTCTCCTTAAATTCTCATTATCTTAAAATATATTAGCTATATATGACTGAAGTTCACTGCAGCATCATAATTAATCCATGATATTATTGCTCCCATTCAATCAACAATATGAAATTTTAAAAGAATATGATTAAATTTCTTACTATGAGGCTTAGTTGACTCTGCTAAACTGATAATTCTAGGGACCAATGAATATTGTATTCCAGTGTATTTCAAGTACCAAAGTTATTGTACTGAACTTATTCTTCATAGTTCTGGTAAATTTTTAAAAGATTCAGTATAAGACATGTTTTTGCACATTGGTCTTTTTGTAAAGTGCATTTTGCATTTTTTTTTATACTCTGTTTTTTGTCTAATTTATTTCATTAATCTCCTTTTTTGTGGCTTGGTATTTTTGTTTTCGTTTGTGTTTACTGTATATTTTGTGCATTTTTCAATGTTTTTAAATACTTAACTTTTACTCAATTTACTCTGTTGCTCAATTCATAAGTAAAATTGTTTTTTTTCATTATTTTCCGTTACCTTTCACAGAATGCTGTAAAAGTCATATGACACCTCATGGCCTTGGTTCCATGAAGTAAAGGTGGGGCTGAGTGGGGGGGGGCCAGGCCATTGAGAACTTTCCAAGAATATGGAAAAGGGAAAATGAACTTTTTAATTTTCAATGATTGCATGAATAAATTTTTATTTCATCTTTCAGAAATTGTATTCCATTAAGTAGGTTATTCTAATTACCATATTCCTTTTTGTGTTTTATTTTTTCAGAATGCATCTTATGGATAATAAAATTAAGATCCTGTGATGGTATTCCATAAAGTGGAATTCTAATAAGTAGAGCCAGGTGTATTATTATCTTGAAGTTGTCCCCATGTGATTATCTTTCCACTCAGAGTGGGGAGGACTACATTTATGAGTGGCACCCTGACTTTTTTTACCCAATCATGCCTGCTGTCAACATGAAGAATGACATGATGTTGCATCTGTGCTATTTTTAACGGGGGTTTTTTTTTGCTTGCAGTTGAGGGAGGCCCAGACGAAGCTGGAGGAGTACGAGACGGCCAATCTGCACCTACAGAAGAGACTGGATAAGCTGAAAAATGCAAGATCCACACTCCTCAAGGAACTCTCTTCAACCCCAGAGGATGGCTAAAGGAGGAGGAGAGAAGAGAATGGACCACACGCACCAACACACACCTTCCCCTTCCCCTGCGTCCCCGACCCTCCATTGTCTGTAACAGTACATGCCGCCACTGCTCCTGTGATACTGATTAGAATTGTTCTGTGCATGAGAGAGAGAGAGAGAGAGAGAGATTGAGAGATTGAATTTGCATCTATGAATGCATAGTGGAACAAGGATTAACACAAATGCAGTGTAAGAAAGAGAAGCAGGAGGCAGGAATGTGCCTCGTTCAGGCATTTAATTCCAAAGCGTTTCATTTACAATTCTCCCCGCTCAACGTTCGCTTTCGTCTCCCTTGATACCCGCTCACCCGCCTCATTCAGAGATGCTATTTTTTCCTTGCCCTTGTTTGATAAGTCTGATAAGGACTCTTAATCACTCGCTGTCGTGTCTCACCCGTTTCCCGCTAGACGGAACTGGAGGATTCCAGTCGAGCTTCCAGGGAAGCGTGGTCCCTTTTTCAGTACCCTTTTTTTGTTTTGTTCCTGGATCACAGAGAGAACAATATTATTAAAATGTGATTATATGCGCATTCTTGTTTGCTTCCTTCAGCACACTCATTAGTTATTGAAATGTGCAATGTGCCTCCTCTAAGTGAGAGTGAGAGATATGTTTCCTTTTTCGAATTAATTAACGAAAGGAAAAAGTGCTAGGCCATTTTCCATACCCATCAACCAGTGGCGCATTTTTGCTGAAGAATTTGGGGAGCAGAGCAGCATAATGGGGCGCCGATCCCCATCCGAGCGAAACCAGGGGAGAAAATTAATGCATCCAAGGGGGCAGCCCCCCCCTGCCACCCCCCCCCCCCCCCTTCCTTTAAAATACGCCGCCACTTCCCCATCAACGTACACCGATTCGTATTACATCCTCCTGTACTCTGAGGTTGAAATTACAATGTTCGAAAAAAAAAAATCGGCTAAAGAATTTAATTTAATTCTAGATCAAGTCGGTAAGTGGTTTGCGAAAGTGGACGGGGGGAATGGACCCAGAAGTAGTTCGTGCATCTGGCCGTTGGCGCAAGGAGAGAGAGAATGCATGCACGATGACAACTACATTTTCCTCGGGGTTGCCAAACTCTCCTCGTTTCACTCGTAGAGAGAAGAAAAAGGCGATGAAACGGCGAGCTCGGGCTGTTTTCCGTGGTTCTCGGGCCACGAGAAAGTATCGGGCGACAGCTCTCACAGCATAGGCCGAGTTCATACTCGTACGGCTGCTGGATGCTACGTGCAGTACACGGACGGCAAAACTGCATGTTGATTCCCCATCCAGCACGCGTGCCTGATCGACTCCGATCCCGTTAATGGAAACTGCCATACAGCATCTGGATCGAACAGAAGCCATTCCTATTTTTTTGAGCCTGCCGGATCTCATCCCCGACTTAAAAAAGTTCGCGAGCCAGATGAACACGACTCCCAGCTGGCGCTTTCTCGATTTTAGTAAATCTAAGGTTTCGCCAGAAACCGAACAGAGTCGCCGGAAATTCCTCCATCCACCACATCCGCCGAGCACTCGCCGTTCCCAAGTTTTGAAAGTTCCAAATCGAAAAGCGGTCGAAATCGCGCCGAAGGGGTTTCCCCAAAAATCGCCTGCCCCATTTATTCTTTTTTTTTTATGTTTCTCGTTAACGAGCGAAGCGCGACGTCTTTCGGCGCTCGAAATGGGACGGCTACGGGTGCCCGAGGAAAAAATCCGCTGCGTCCTGAACCACCTCAAACAAGTCCTCTCGATTTCAGCATTGCATTCGCGGAATTTCGGGGGAATCTTTCGAGGCGACTCCGCCGAAATCGGCCGCCATTTCTCCGCTGGCAGAAAAATACCAACCTCGGCGATGCGATCCTAAATGAACCTCCAGGGGGGATGGTGCTTCCATTCCTCCGTCGTGACGTCATCGCAAGGGTTGGGTGGACGACCAATTAGATCCGGCTGCCTCTGCCGGTGCTCAACCGGGCAGAATGCCATGCCGACTATGAGGATTCTTCCAGGACGGCATTTTTTCCTGCCGTATCGCAGGATTGCACTCCGGCATCGGAGCGTGACAGACCGAAGTTTTCGTCCGGCATGCCGTACGGCACGAGAGGTTGGGATGAGCGGTCGGGAACCCCTCCGAACCTAAATAGTCCCCCCAAAAATGCGATCTCCAAGTCTGACTCGAGGAAGAGTTGGCAACCTCACTTCTACTGACGAATTTAATAGTCCCTAGGAACGCTCTCGCCCGGTCCCCCATCCCCAACGAAAAAACTAGGCCTAACCCACGCCCCGTCCCCCCTCGCCCTCACTCTCCCCCCCTGGGTGACCGAAATGAGCGCCTCCGAGCACAGCCACAGAGCGAATGGAGTGCATGCCTTTCATTTGGTCCACTCCCGTCCGGGGCGAACGCGCAACTTGGCCCGAGCATCGGGGCCTTCGAGGAGACGACGAGCGATCACACTTGCCAAAAAACGACGCGACGACACAAGCGACTGATGTCGGTAATTAGCATACTAAACGCCTATCTCGACGGCCTCCTTACAGCCCCTTGCCTGTTTCGCAGCCACTCTGGCATGGCGAAGTGTTTTTTTTTTCTCACAAACCATCGGACTAATTGCTCGAAGCTCGGTTGAAGTAATGACCAACTTTAATTACTGCATTGCCCCTGCTCAGTGGCGTATTTATGCTGAAAAGTCAGAGGAGAGGGGGGGGGGGGGCAGGACAGGATATTGGCGGCACCAAACCCCACTCAAGCGATACCGGGGAAAAAATTATTACCAAGCTTGGCGGGGCGCCAAGCTCCGTCCTAGGGACGCCAGGGGGGCGGGCGCCCCCCCCCCCCCCCCCCCCCCCCCCCCCCCCCCCCCCTTTGCAGCTACTCCTATTGACGTTTGGTGACCAATAGTAAACACAGGGAGTCATCCATGCCATACCTGTAACCCTTTCTCGCAATTACCTTGCCCGCACCCGCATTCACGTTTCACTCGACGCTGTCGTTTTTCTGCACCTCGTACTCGAATTTCATGACTAATCCGAACAGCATGATCAGAGTTAAAAATAACGCTGGAAATTCGCAGGAAAGCAAAGCAAGTGGTCGTTAAAACCATCCGTGCCGACTCGCACCATTTGGCAACCCTGTGTACGCCAGTGGCGGGCCAGCAAAAACTAACCGTCTCTCACATTCAGGCAGGCCCCGGCTCGTCCCGAAAAGTTCTGCTCTCGAGCTTGGTTAGACGATCAGTGGGAAATATGTTTTTCGGAGAGAGTTGAGGCTGAAGATGAGTTTGTTCGTAACTGTTTTAGCGTCTTAAGTCTACTGCGCCGCTCGTTTCAGGTTAAATCTGGCTCCCGAGCCTAAGCTTCCGTCATAGGGCTATATTAGGCTAACAAGTCCCCGGTCTTCAGGACTCGATTGTCTGAATAGGTCTAACGGTCGTGCCCTAGCTTACTCTTCAAAGACTTAGACTAGGCCAGGGCCTTCGCACATTTGGTTCAACCTATTGCAATCCCCACAGGGTTTTGCAGTTGACTAGCTATATTTACCATGGATCTATTTATCTTGCCCAATCTTGTGCCCCGGCCAACCCCTCGTCCCCCCATGTCCAACTTATGTTATGTGCCAATAACTGGAACTAGGGTAATCCAGAATGTAGACACTTCTTTAAGTGATAGGCATGGTAAAAGATTGGATCTGGGACTACATGCATGCAAGGCATATACAAACATGAGGCTGGACATTTGTCATACTATTTCTCTTATGCAATTTTCCTGAAGGATATTAATAGCTAGTTTTATTGGTGAAGAAAACTTGGGCCAACATGGCAACTCCTCTTCACGCTACTCACAAAGTGCAGGAATCCATCCTACCTAAGTGGGCTGATTTATTTCGTATATATGAACAGCTTGCCATTGGTAATGAAGCTGGTAAGTTCAGGTCCAAAACATTGAGGATCCACCCTCTGCCTGGCTCTTTTGATTGTACATTATTCACATTGTTTCCCTTGACAGAATTCCAGCAATTGGCCAAGAGTCATGAGAGGTTGAGGAAAGCCTTGGTTGGGAAGAGGGATGAAGTGGAACGCCTGACGTCCGAATTGGTGTTCCTGCAGGATCAGATGACCCATCGAGATCGTACTATTTCACGGACCCAGTGTGCATTGGATCAGGTGACTCAGACTGCGGAGAAATTCCAGGGTGGTTTTACTACTGCTGTGAGTGTTATTGTCTAATGGCATCGTGCTGTATGTTTTTACCCTGTAATTGTCAGACACTCATTTGCGATGCAGGCGGCTCTCATACGTGATATCGGGGCTGAGACTTACAAGGAAAATGGAGTTTTTACTATTCGAGACATGGTCAACAAATTCCTGGATCAGTTTAATCATCTGATCAAGGGTGAAGGTTCATTTGGTGCTGAATTAAGCCGAGCGAAGGGTCTTTCTATCATAGATGAAGCTAATTCTAGTGAAGGTTGGCAAATTCTCTTCATCTATTGATTCTTTTTCTTCCTAGGAAACAATTGAGAAGATTTAGATCTCAATCTGTGTGCTTTCGATTACAGGTACTCTGGATATAGATGTGGATGGACTTTCAACTGACGATCTGTCTGGGAATGCTAGCCGTTATTCGCTTCGGTCTCGAAAGACTCGACTGGAGGATGGAGGGAAGAGTGAGAGAGAGAAACGGGGCGAAGGGGATGATTACGAAGGAGACAGGCGTCGGAGTGGGAAGCGGCGTCGGAGTGCCTCCCAGCCGCCACCTGCTGCTGTGTCTGGAGGAGATGTGGGGCCCACCCTCGTTGCCACCACGACTGTCACTGTCCATAATAGTGGACCTATCCGTGCCTCTGCTGTCCTGGAGGCTAATAAGGACAAGTGAGCCATATTCTTGCTTTGTTTCTATGAGATTCACATGTGTTTATTGAACCATCAATGGAGATCATTCTTTTCTCAGGGATGATGATCGTCAACCTCCACGCAAGAGTCGTTGCCCAGTCACACGTTCCATGGAACGTTTGGAGAAAACTAGTTCAGATGAGACAGATAGTATCCCAAGTCTTGACATAAACAGAAAGCAGATTTCCATGAAGCTTGGACAGCGTAAGCCCTGACTCTTATTTCTCCATTATTGCTTTCATGAAAGCTTCTCATTTTTTTGCTTTTAAGAGAGACGTGAGGTCTCCAGGGGTTGCAAAACACCACTAGTTTTGTTGAAATCCGATGCTGATGAAAGGATTCTATTGCATTATGATGACTTTCCATGCAGAGCCATGATGAACTTGAATGCCATAAAAAAAGGAGGAAGGATGAGGATAATCAAAACCTTTTCCTGTTTCATGGAATCACTTTCAGACCATTGCAATCTGGAAGATGTGCCACAGAAAAGAAAGTGACATGCTTGGATGGTGAGCATGGTATCAGAAAAGATATATGGAGAAAAAAAGAAAACACATTTTGAGCCCAATATGGATTGTATTCCAGGCCTGTTACTTAGTATTATGTACACTTCCAAGAAAGACCTAAGTGGTGGAAGCTAGGAAAGAAGGCCTACATCCATTCAATGGATGCAGAAGACTGACTCAATATTGGAGAGGGTGTTGTTCAACTTATGTGCATCTTTAAATGTTCAAGAAGTAGCAATAACATTCAATGCTTTTATTTTGGATAGGTCAAGCAAAGGGTAGGTTGAGCAAGCTCCTGGCTTCTGTTGGATCTGACCCTGTAGTGGCACCTGCATCTGCTCCTGCAACTCCACCTGAGAAAATGCTTTCATCCAAGATTAACCAGGTGCTTTTGCCTTTTTGCCTATTCTATTATCAAAGGAAAAGTCACTTGTAAGGCTACTTCTCATAATTTTGGTAAGGCAAGTTGAAATTGTATCTTGTTTTGATAGGGTTCAGCTGCTAAAAGTGCATCCAGAATTGGAAAGGTCCCTCAGCAACATACATTTGTCACCAAGAAATCTTTCAAATATGAATGCTGTGGTCCCTGTGGAAAAAAGTGAGTAGGAAATACCCTATCACCTTTTGGTTGTCCTTTCCATTCATTAGGTATTGTATCTGATAACTATTTTCTATGCAGGATTGGATTTGCCAAGAGCTATCTAAGTTGCATATCCTGCAAGACAATCTGCCATGATACATGCAAGCAGGCCTGCCCTCTCCCTTGCATTCCGGCCACCCCAAGGACTCCTCAATCTCATCAAAAGCATCCTGTTAGTTCTCCTTGAACCTTTGTCTTTCATAATCTGAAAGGGCATGACCCAGCAGTTCTCTTGAACATTGATTTACCACACAGGAACTGGCAGATTTTGTGGGACTCCAGTGCCCTATGGTCCCTGGATTGATCATCCACTGCGTACAAGAAATTGAACGCCGAGGCCTCAAGGACGTTGGCCTGTACCGAATTTCGGCACCTGAAAGTGCTGTTGTCAACCTCAAGGTTCCAGCTTTCTTCTTGATTATGTATTTGGATGATTCCAGGTGTCCTTGATGACATTTCCTCTTTTAGGAGAAATTCCTACATGGGAAGGGTCTTCCAAACCTGCGAAATGTAAATGACACCCACGCCCTGGCAGGTACCATCAAGGACTTTTTGCGTGGTCTCAATGACACCTTGGTACCTAACAGTCATTGGCAGGCATTCAGCGATGCAGGCATGAAGTGCATCGTTGATAAGTCAGATGAGCCCCTCCGAAAGGCCATCATGGAACTGGCTCAGCCCAATAGGGACACCCTTGCTTACTTCCTCCTTCATCTTCAGGTCTCCTGCACTTCCTACAACCTATCATAGTTTGTAGAAATAACCAAGTAGATGATTTAGGCCAGGATCTTCAAGTATGGTCACGTTTCATTGCAGCGCATCATCAACAGCCCATCCTGCATGATGTCAGCCGACAATCTGTCCAAGATTCTTGCTCCGACTGTGATAGGCTGCTCACAGCCTCATGCTTCAGCAGAGATCATGTATCGTGAGCTTGGACAGTCTCAGATGGTGAGTATCTCTATTCCCATCTGAATTTTGGCTTTGATGAAAAATTGAATATTCAGTATGTACTTTTTGTTTCCTTATAAACAGGTGTTGAAGTGCCTGTTGGAGATGCCTGGTTCATTTTGGGAGCAATTTGCATATCCAGAAGAGAGTACTAGTGACAATGAGCATGAATTTGCCAGTCTTCTTGGCCCCCTGACCACCATGCCCAGTCCTGTTTCAACCAATTCTCATCTGTGAGCTTCCTCTCTTTCATTTCATATGAATTAGAATTTTTTGCAGTCAGTGATTGTAGTTCCTTGCTTCCCTGTTTCAGACCCTTGACCTTGAGCAAGTTCCAGTCACCTCTCTTATAAACAGCCTTCCAGGACCTTGGCCAGTAGACATGGAATTTCCTGTCTGCTCTGTCAGCAATCTAAATGTATTCAGGTGTCTCATTTTTTCAAAATTGTGCCAACCATAATAATTTTTTTTTCCCTATATCTATGGATAGTTGTCACAATGTTGTCTTCTTTCAGATCTTTCCTTCCCCTATTGCCTTCTTTTTTTAAAATTATATATCTACTCATGCTGTATTCCCTTTCCTTACTTGCATTTTTGAGACCCTGCTTTTGTAAATATTTTTTTTCTCTCTCTCTCTCTCTCTGTATGAATCCCCACCTAGACTATTTGAGATTTTTCATCATTTTTGTTTTGGCTACAGCAGGGGAGATGTTCTCGTGTATCTATTTGTGAAACTGTGGTGCAAAGGATGTCTTTATGTTCTTTTAAATTTTGATCATTGACATCGACTGAGAGCAATAACAATAATCAGAACGAACAACATTTTCTCCAAACAAGAAGGAGGAGAATGATTTCTAGCAGCTCCTTTTTCTATAGCCAATTTCTGTTTAAATCTCTCCAATTTTTGTAAAGTTGATGCAAAAGATGTCTACTATGTTTTCATTTTGATAAGTATGGGTATTGATATTTGGGAACATATTGCCAAGGACAAAAATCATGAACAAAACTTCCTCTGAACAAGAAACATGAGTGCTTTCCAGAAGTTGAGAGCATCTCTTTTTTTTTTTACTACTTTTTTTATTAGTCAGGAATAAAGAATTGAAATTTGTTTCTTTTTGTAGCATACGGTACATCTTCATCACCCAGTTTCACCTTTGACTCCAGTAAGACTGGAAAGGATCAGCACCTCTTATATGCGATCTGCCACTTTATTGACTCAAGTCAATAAAGTGGGTTTCATAATCATACTGAGAATTATTTCCGAAACATGAAAGGGACAAGCCAATTTGTATCAAACGATTGCTGCTTCGTAATTTCCTCTTAAAAACTCTTGAAATTTTCATCAGCTAAAAGGAAATGACCAATACAGTAGGGGGAAAACACGCAGTGATTGATCCTATTTAGAGTATTCTGGGGATTTTGGTACAGTCGGCTCTCATTATAACGAAGTTGGTGAAGCCTCCGAGGCCCCTCATAACCTTAATCCGGCCCTGGTTTCACGGACAGAAGTACTTGGAACACTTTCGCTGCCGCGTATCCGCTGGTGGGTCACGTGACATCGCGGTTAAAGCTTCGGAAAATGCGTTGGCAGCTGACGTCTTAACCCTTTCGCTACGAAAAGTGACTTCTATTGCTTCCTGCAGCATTGCCATTGGCTGCGTGCCAAAATCAATTTCGTAGCGAAAGAGCTAAATGTGTGAAAGTCTCTGTCGAGTAAGGGGCGTGGACCTCCTGAAGCCTTTTATAAATGGAACGGAGCAAAGGAGCCCGACAAAAAGCTTCTCGGCGCGAGCACTGAAGTGCTTCGTTCGCTTGCATTGTCCGTGTTCACGTTCTGAGTCACTCCTAGAATGATTCAGTCCACGTTATTCATGGGGCATTAGGACCTTGGTAATAGTATGGCACGCCTCCACATAAGGAATACAATCAAAGCAGTAGGGGGGGGCGGGCTGGCGTTGTCAGGGGCCTAGCATAAGGTGACCAGGTTTCTATGTTGCGAAAGTGTCAAATAAATACTTCCTCTTGCCTTTTAAAAGAAAAGAATACAAATGTATTTGTTGGACTGACAATTGTATTTATAATTGTAAAAACATGAATTAGAACTGTTTATAATTGTCCATCCACAGTAGCGCAACCAGCCCTAAAGTTGAGGGGGATTGAGAATTTCCGGCAAGTTCTTTTGAGTTGTCTTTCAAGTGTCTCCGAATGCAAGAAGACGTTACCAAATCATCATAAGAGGAAAACGTGAAACGACGTCGAAAACACGCTAACAGAAAATGAAACGGAAAATTTTCATTAAATGGTGGAAACCGAATTTAAACAATAAATGATACAAACACCTTCAATATTTGAAACAAAGCAAAAGGTGAACAAATTTGATTTCGCGATTCAGCCCAGATTTCACTGTGCAGACATGCGTCTGGAAATTCGTTAACCTGTACGTTATTCATGAAAGTCATGAATAACGTAGTTGTGGTACCTTCCGTTTTCAGAAAAAATTTCAGCATCGTCACATGTTCAGGACGCTCTTGTGACATTTTCACTTTACAGCAGCGAGTAGCTACATGTGACTGGCATGACCTTCACCTTTCACTCCCATCTTTGCCCCTTTGTAGCCTCGCTCTCAGGTCGTTTGCTCGAGATCTCTTTCTGCGTCCCTCACCCTCAGAGGAGAGGAATCGAAAGAAATTCTATCACGATCAGGGGTTTTGGCCCATTTTTGCAAGAGGGAGGATCAGCCTCCTCAAAAATTCTCTGGAGTCACTTACCCATACACTCTGAAAAAATATATTAAAATATATTATATACAGGTAAAATCTCGTTATAGCGAACCTGGAGGGACTTTTAAAAAAATTCGTTACACTGAAAATTTCGTTACAGCGGTATTCGTTACAACGAGATTTTACCTGTATATATATAATTTCTGAAAGAAATCTCTGAGAACCATTGAATCCATTCTCGATTGACGCAAAATGAGCCAAGTCCGGTCTCTGGAAGTTGACCCCTGTTCAGAATCGCGGATGGGAGGCCAGAGCCCCCTGATTCATAGACAACTATAGGGTATCACATTGTTCACACAATATAAAAGTAAACGATTGCAGGGGGGCCGGCATCTGCTGTGCACATGAGCAGGTGCCTACTAGCAAGAGCTGTTTTAGGCTTTTTTGTTTATGTTTTTAGGCTTCTTATAGTCGTTCGATGATCCGAATTCGCATTACCAATTTATATATACGCAGTTGCCATGGGTAAAAAAAAAAAGACAGAAGGGTATTAATTCATTAATCACGATATTCGCTAGTTTTGGCTCGATGCGATATCTTTAGAAGTTTTGAAACTTGCAAGGGAAGAAATTCGACCGTCATGTCATTCTCTCTTCGACATTTCCCAAAAGCGGGACGTTTGGGCGTCCCGCCTACTTCATCGGGGACACTGAGACATGTGGTCTGAAAGTGGGACAGTCCCGCCTAAATCGGGACGTCTGGTCACCTTAGCCTAGCCCCTAACAACGCCTCCCGCCCCTCCCCGAATACGCCTCGGTATACGTGTCCACCTAGTCAAGACCGTCCACTTAGGCCCACATTTATTGTCAAAAATTGATGGAGATCAGGTACCTTCGCAACGAGACCCCATTCTGGGACGTCCTCGCTGAGATCAGACGGCAGTACCCATTATGATGATCCATCTCAGACTTGAAAGAACTTGTTCAGTGCTTTTGGTGTTTCTGAGTTCTTAATTGTGTGGGTTTTTTTGACGCTCGCTACGCCACTGACTCTTGGAGGGGGCGGGTGGCGTTGTTAGGGGCTTGGCCCCTGACAACGCACCCCCGCCCCCGTCAAGCCCCCGGCTCGTCAGCCTTATCGCCACCGCCTCCCCTCCCGTCCTGTGTATGCCTCCGAGAGATGGTTGTGCCTAAATTGACACAGTTGACTGTATTCCTTAAGTGGCCTATACTATTACCAGGACCAGGACCCCACCCCCAATATTTATTAGAAGTCTATGCCAGTAACCCATATATCAACTGTTCAGTACTGAAAGAGGAAGACATCTGAAAATAATCGAGTCCACTTTGACCCTTATGTCACTCTACATAAGGTGGTTGGGTTGTCAAACTCGATTAGGCTGGGAGCCGTATGGATGCCCCCTGGGGTGATTAGGGGCCACAATAAAAACCTAACACCTAATCTCTAATGCAATGTGTACTACTTTTCCGTAACTGACTGTTGAAGAGGACTTAGCGGGTCGGAAAAAATGGACTGGCCAGTTTGACACCCCTGCTCTAGACTGTCAATCGGATCCTAGAACAAGAAGTTGGAGGTATTGGGTTGCGCTTTCTGAGTTTGACCAGGAATCAAGTCCTCTTTCCAATTTTTTAAAGGAATGGTGCCGTATCTCGCTATTTCTTGCTGTATCAACTGTTTCTGAAGTTTCTTGCGAGGTTAGTGCTGCCCGATGCGGCGAAACCTGGGTTGTCTACCCTATTGGATTCGTCAGGTCAAGATTTACGCCCTAAAAATCGAATGAAGCCAATTTAAACAGTTCATTTCATGGAGTTCCTTTTACATGTAAAGTACTCTCGTTTAGGTTGGAGATTAAGGAGTTATATGACAAAAGCGTGTTAAGAAACCTGAAATTATTCGGTTCGAGTTCACTTGCTTTGAACGCGGATGAGGGACCGCCGATTGGTCGAGGGAAAAGGAAGTGACGGATACTGGTTGACAGTGTTGCTGAAGTTCGGCTTCTCGTCCCAGCTACATGAATCATGATTACGAGGGGTGTAATGAAAAGTACCAGTGTGGACAAGAACGAATGGTTGAAAGACTCCGTAAGAAGGGTAAACAAGCGTAAAAGAAACTGGAATTTATGGAAGTACTCATCATCCTCGAATACGACTCGCATCATTTGCGGACCGCCTTTGCTGGCATCCCTGGTCATCATGGCTTCCCGGTTGGTGCCATGCGGGTGAGACAACGTGGGTGGTGGATTTCCATTTAGAGTTTTCTGGAGTGATCGAAGTTTCCTTCACATACCTATCTGACGGTGAAGTTTCTCTACCTTCTGTGTCGGTAGACTTCAATTTCGAGCCCCGTATGTTTCCGAAATTCAGAATGCGCTTGGCTTATCTTGGGTTGATTTAATATTTTACGTTAATTCCGTACCACCTTTGAAGATATGAACATTCAGAAAGTGCAACTCATTGCATTATTAATGATCCATGCGAAGAAGAAACGAATTTGAAGCAAATTAACTGCCAAATGAAAGGTTTTGACTGTCAGTGTGCGAGTTTCATGATAGTGCGTGCAATTAGGCAGTGTCTATTGGCCGGGATGGCTCAGCCCTGACGTAAGGGACGAACTGGATGTCACCTGACTCATAACGTCTCCTCAATTCATGACACCTTCATTCAGGCCTGAAAGTTATGAAGGCTGTTGCATATTCCAGAGTGAAGGCTATAATCATAAATGTCATGTGTATTGCTACACCACAATTTCAGCATAAGGAGTACCAATTAAAATGCAGGATTATCATAAAAATCATATAGTCAGGACAGAGAGGGCTTACTCTAAGCTCAAAATGTGCCCATGGAATATAGCCCTTAATGGATGACAGGCACTTGTGAGGCTACTTTAAGCCTGGCTTTTTAGTGAGATCATATAATGGATGACATGCACCAGCCACAGTTGAAATGAGGGTAGTTGTCAGTTTGTATTCTTAGCAAGTGCCCAACAATTTATATTAGGCCTAGTCCTTATCTATCACTGAGGGTGATATTTACTATACTCCTGTTTACTTACTTTAACATTGCAGTTCTTGAGGTGAGGTAGAGTGGCATGCCAGCACCTTTGGAATGAAGGGTGAAAAGAGAAAGGTCGAGAAAGAGGCTCCAGGTGGCTGGCTAGACTCCATCAAGTCCAAAGATGATGAAGAGATCTTCAATTTGGATGGTGGATTGTCCTTTGAGGATGAGTCAGTCTCTGGCAGTGAATCTGATGGAGAGTCTGAAAATGAAGAGGCAGAAGAAGGAGATGACACAGTGTTGTCAGAGGAGGATGTGGAAAATGAGGCATCTCCAGAGTTATCTGAGTTGGAGTCAGGGGAGGAGGGAGAAGGTGGTGAATGTCCTCAAGGAACAGCCACAGATGTCAGGACAAATGTAGATGATGAGAAGGGAGAAGGGGAGGTGGTTAAGCCATCAGCAACCATTGATGAATTTGATTCATCAGATGAAGAAGACTTGAGGAATACTGTTGGCAACATTCCTATGGAGTATTATCAACACTTTGTTCACATTGGCTATGACCTGGATGGGAAGAAGATCATTAAGCCGAAGAAAAAGGATGAACTGGATCATTTCCTGCAGATGATGGAAGATCCTGAATTCTGGCGAACTGTGGAAGATAAGTCTACTGGTCAGGACGTGCGCTTGAGTGAAGCTGATGTCCGTGCCATCCACCGCATGCAGAAGAACAAGATCCCAGATGAAACGTATAACCCATACGAGCCATGGGTTGATTTCTTCACGAATAAGGTGATGCAGACATCAGTGACAGCTCACCCACCGCACAAGCGTTCCTTCATCCCATCTCTCATTGAGCGACAGAAGGTTGGAAAAATGGTGCATGCCATCAAGATGGGTTGGATGAAGCCTCAGTCTGACAAGAAGGAGGCAGTTGAGAAATATGGACCCGTGATGGTTTGGGATTCTAACAGTCACGCAGAGGAGATGCGTCGCATCCATAATCATATCCCTGCACCGAAACTGAAGCTTCCAGTCCATGCAGAGTCTTATAATCCTCCTCCTGAGTATCTTTTTGATGAGGATGAAATGAAGAAATGGGAATCTTTAGAAGAAGAGCCATGGAGACGCAAATATGATTTTGTGCCCCAAAAATATTCATCACTGCGCCAAGTTCCATCATATGATCGCTTCATTAAGGAACGATTTGAAAGGTGTTTGGACTTGTACTTGGCACCGAGAGCTCGTCGGATGCGACTCACGATCCAACCAGAAGACTTGGTTCCTCAACTGCCGAAGCCACAAGAACTTCACCCGTTCCCAGTTGTCCAGTCGCTGGTGTATGAAGGCCATTCCAATATGGTTCGTTCGGTATCTGTGGAACCATTGGGACAGTTCTTGGCATCTGGTTCTGATGATGGAACTGTGCGAGTGTGGGAGATCCAGACAGGAAGGTGTCTCAAAGTTTTTGAAATGGGAGGGGTAGTGAAGTGTGTGGCTTGGTGTCCTAACACATCCGTCTGCCTCCTGGCCATCACTGTAGATAATGATTGTGTGATTTTGAATCCTGGTGTAGGAGATAAGTTGGTGGTGAGTGACACAGATCATTTGGTTGGGATTGGAACTGCTCCTGATCAGGGTGAATATCTTGTTCCGGAAAGGATTCAGGCTGTTGTCAAATGGGAGTCGCCCTCGGATGAGCAAAGGGATGTAGGATATCGAGTGATTATCAAGCACTTTAAACCTGTCAGGCAGGTGTCATGGCATGGGAAGGGTGATTATTTTGCCACCGTGATGCCTGAAGGCCTTAACCGAGCTGTTCTTATACACCAATTATCAAAATGGCGGTCCCAGCTCCCATTCCAGAAAGCAAAAGGCCTGGTTCAGTGCATCCTGTTTCACCCCATTCGGCCATATCTGTTTGTTGCCACCCAGCGATATGTCCGTGTGTATAATCTGGTGAAACAGGAACTGACCAAGAAGCTCCTGACTGGGGTAAAGTGGATCTCGAGCATGGCTGTTCATCCAGGAGGGGACAACATTGTTGTTGGAACCTATGATTCCAGGTCCCTCTGGTTTGACCTTGACCTCTCAACCAAGCCATACAAGGTTCTGCGTCACCATCGCAAGGCTGTCCGATCTGTTGCCTTCCATCGCAAGTACCCCCTTTTTGCAACATGCTCTGATGATGGAGCTGTCATCATCTGTCATGGAATGGTGTATAGTGACCTCCTTCAAAATCCTCTGATCGTCCCTGTCAAGATCCTGCGAGGGCATACCCTGTATGATGACTTCAGCGTTCTTGATTGTTGCTTTCATCCCATTCAACCTTGGATTTTTTCCAGTGGTGCCGACTTCACCATTCGTCTCTTCACTTGAATGTACCCTTATGTTGGGAAATAAAGGATGAATTCATTGATGATATAATTTCAAGGGTGCAATTGTAATCCAAGGTTTTCCGTTAGTTCTTCAGAATGCAAGGACTTCAGTATGATGGTGGTTTCCAACTGCAATACCTTGGTACCCCCCAATGAAGAAATCTGGAATAACAAAAGTTGAGGAGACAGAGGTGTCAGAAGGCATGAGGAAAGCTTGAGCAAAAGAGAAGATGGGAAAGTTCAGGAGTGTGGCAACATCTTGAGCATGGCTGTTGCAATTTATAGGGGTGTACAGATTCAACAACATACAGGTCAAAGGAAAGTTCTAAGGAATGGACCATATCCCTAATGTATGTATGTACTTAAGAAAGTTTATCTTATCTTAAGAAACCCTTGAGTTCCTTTAAAGTAAAGTACCTTTAAATTGAAGGACTTTGAGCACCCATGATTAAATAAAGTGTGATGTATTATTAGTATCAACTGAAGAAAGGTAAATAGCATTTCTGAGTTCTGAAAAAAAAAAGCCCCAATGCAAAAATTTTCTGATAATCCTATTTTAACTAATGCCTCTACTGGTTCTGATGTGGTCAGTGAAAATGTCACCAAATTGTGATCTGTGCCCCCTTTGTCATGGTGTTTGGAGTGTAGTTCAACAGACTTACGTGATGAACTATTCACATCATGAAGGCATGATTAAGAGTAAATAAAGGTTCATCTGGTAATGGCACACAAATGCATCAATTTTACTGGCATTACATGAGCTGATTCTTGGATGCAGTACTAATCATTGCAGCAGTTGTGTATTGGTGGCCAGCTGACCATTTATACCTTTCATTCAACAGGACCATCTTTTATATTAGCATGTCTTCAACTGACTCCACTTGCCTTACAACTGCCACACTGTAGGTGAGTCATTTATTTACTACATCACTACTTCCACTTCATCATTCAAACATCCCCCCCCCCCCAAGGATTTTGCTCCTAAGTTATGAGATTTGCTTGTAATTTGCCCATCATTCAAGATGTTGGCTCTTGGACCTGCCCAAGATACCTTGAATTCATCATGCAAGTAACTAAAATGTGCTGCCAGCATTTGCTGGCCTATCATGCCAGAGTTTTGGCATCAAGTGTCCACATTTCCAAGAATCAGTGCAGAACATTAGAAATTCATCTTTGAAATGTACCTTTTGCAAGGCAACTTTATTGTATGAATGTCAACTAAGTACAATTTGAAGTATTGTGCTCTGTGAACAAGTTCACATTTATAATTTCTGTTGATATGATTTAAAGGAAATATCTGACTGGCCACATTATGTTAATTTTATATTAATTTTTTTGTTTTTGTTTAACCATCTTTGCAGATGCAGAAAATGGGAGGATTATGGCTTAATTTTCCCTGAAAAGGTACAAGCTGCCTCATTTCCATGATCATTCCATCCCATGGCAAAAAGTAAACTGTGTTTGAGGGATAGAGGGACCTCCTTGCTTGGATTCTCTTCCTTTTGTCTCCCATTGGTCCTTTTTTCTGTCACACTCCTTGCTCATTTTTTTGCAGTCTTTCATCTCCACCCCCATTGCTATTGATTCACTCTTCCCCTCACACTCCTTTCTCCTTCCCTCCACACTCCTCCTTACTACGCCCACTTCTTTTGTCTCTTTGTTGCTCTTTTATTTGATCCCATCAACTAGTGGGTGTGTGAGAGCTTACATGTTCCAGAGTGTGTTGAATAGCATGACATATTGGCATTTCAGCCCTCATTGTGTGTTCTCATCCATGCAATATTTTATGGGTCAGTTTTCAATGTCACAATGGCTTCATTGGAAGCCACTTTCTGTTTCATTTTTAAAGGCAATTTTCCTTGATTGAGGTTTGAATTACTACTTCTCTCTTCATTTATACTGTTCTTTTTTTCTCAAAATCTCTCTGAGAATGTGCTGGTTTCATATACTTCTCTTCCCTGGTTGAAACAAAGTTAGAATGAACTTCTAGCTGGGAATAAGTCATGATTACCTGGTGAAAGCATGGGTACTTAGGTGAGGTTCTCAACGTGAAAAACTAAGTTGTATTTTTTCAATAATGCTTTATCATTTTTTAATTAATTAAATTTGAGGGAAGATTTTTTTACTGGGATGGTGACATCTTTCAAGTTTTTGTTGTAAAAGCAGGGTTTATGGGAAAGGCTTTATTTCCAAAGGACATGCATACACAATGGGTTCAAATGAAAAAAAGATTCAATGGAGAGGGGATGTGGCATCATTATCTTCAGAAGGGTGTTTTTTGTTTCTTTGTAGATGGGCAGCTAGCTGGGAATCTTGCACCAGACTGGGGTGAGTGGGTATGAGATGCTCACTCACCTCATAGGAGGTGAGAAGGGGTACAGGGAAAAGTAAATTAGGATGATGGAGGCCTATCCACCTACATGAATGAGATATTGGTAGGTAGGTGCTGGGAACCAGGGGAAGGATCCTTGGTGATACAGAGAAATAAAGGATTTTCCTTCCTGTGCTGCTGTGTTTTCTTGCTGCTTCTATGAAGTAGCTGGACATTGAGAGAGGGGGTTCACTCCCTTAATAGAAATTGCATGTAGATTTGGGCATAGAGGGATTATAGTGGAATTTCTGGGAAAAGGGAGTAGTGCAGATTCCTCACATGTGCAAAATTAGAAATTCTCACAAAAAACTAAACTAAACTAAAAAAAACTAAAAGAATCTTCCAAGGAACATTCTGCATTAGCATAGCATAAATAAGCAAATATGTATCATTTCAATTTAGCAATATTAATAGTGCTATTAATACCATGTCATGAATCCATCCAAAAACAGTACCTTCTCCCTTGGTTTGCTAGTCATGTCTTACAAGCCCTCCTACAGTCAAAGTTACTCCTCTAACTGCACACAACTTGGGAAATGACAGAGATCATCATTAATGAGAAGCACTGCCATTTTAAGAACAGCATATATAAATATATGTAGAATGGCCTGGAGTAACTGAATTATTGAAACAGTAGAGGAATATTTAATTCTGACAAGGCACTGTTGGTTGGCATTTACATTTGGAGAATGCAGTGGCTGTTCTATGGACAAATAAGAATATTCCTATATGATATACATGTACTGCTATTACTCAGTGAGCAGGCAACTTAGCATGAACCAGATGGGATGAGGTCAACTAACCACAGTGACACCCAAAAAAACCTACCCTTGAATGAAAATATATTCTGCTGAGACACAGTGACAGATGACACGTCCTGTGGTCCACCTGCATCACTGCTGTGCCATTCCCGTGTAGAATTGGAAGATATTCCATGCATGTAACATGGGGGAAAATTATGGATCTGTTTGTGGAGACAAATTTAACTCTTGAAGTACTTATGAAAATTTCTGCAGATCATTGCATGGGGAAGTGAGAAACACTTGAGAAAAAAACGATAGATGGAATTTATGTTGGAATGCACAATACAAATTTAATGAAAATTTCAGTAATAGGGTTATTTCGGATCGAATACTTTATCACGGTTTGATGGTGGAGCGATAGGGGATGTTGGAAAGGAAAGACTTGGATTCATAAATTACGATGAATTTCTCCCGCATACGCTCTCTCATCCTACGAGAACAAGAGGAAGTCTTTTATGAATAATTGGATTTCCCATGGTGACAGCGACTCCACACTTGAATCGGAGGAAAACATTGCAAAATATTCTCGCAAAGAAAAAAAACTTTAAACGTAAAAGCACGGCACATCGGAGCCGCCGAAGAACGCCTGGAGTCTCGCCCCCGAGGCCATGCCCTATTCTCCCCTCCCCTCCCACGACCTCCACACATACATCCATTCACGGCTTAGACTCATCAACCGGCGGTTGGCCTACGAAGTAGAGCGTCCGCGTGCCGTCCGGGAGGCCAGGCTTCGAGCCTGGCCGCCGCCTCAACCCAGGCGCAAATTTGGGTACACACCGTGCTTTCATGGCCTGGCGCTCGGCGTTGCAGAAGGCGGTGTGGGGACGCTCCCTTCCAGGGAACGTCTTTTACTTCTCGAAATGAAGATAAGTGAGATGAAAAAAGATTAGAACAGGATTACGGATTGCTCAAACGATAACAACTCAACGGACACGTTACTGCCGTATGGAGCCACACAATTACGTACGTAATTTTTCCGGGCCAACCTCGAATTAGACCGTAACGGAGCGAAATAGAGAATGGAGGAATGGATGGCTAGGAGGAGGATGTCGTCTACGCTAGGAGTAACGTAGCGCATGACGAAAGACGTGGGGGGTTCACTTCAGTGTCCCTGAAACTGATGCAGGGTGACTCATACTAGGGGAAGCTCTCTCCAGATATGTATAAAATTAGTTCTACCATAGAAGGGATTTGATGAAAAAAAAACGGTACACATTCCACTGATTTGGTGGAGTGGTTGTTCACTTCCTCTTAACCCTTTCAAACCTGGCGTTCAATTCCATTGGACATTGCATATTACATTGTGTCTATGGCAACTTCTTAGGATACTCGTGACTTTGCACTTCATATTACGCTATAATGGGCGCAATTATGCATGCCTCAGTTCCATCAGAGGCAGGGCCGCCCGAAGGTTTCCAAAACTAAACCGGTTACCGTAGACCCCTTGGAGGCCCCCCCTTGTCTACGTGGGGTCCGGGGCAAATTGCCCCCTCTGGGCGGCCCTGATCTTACACATTCATTTTTGAATGTTTTTATATATAAAATGCATTAAAAAAAATGAAAACTACATATAAACCACGAAATTATAATCACAAACGAGTTCAAAAATGCAAAAAAAAAAAATTGTAATCCCGATAGCAGCCTTGATTCAGGTCTGAAAGGGTTGAAGAGGAGCAGGCTGGGAATGACCTTTGCAAAAAGTAATTATTCAATTGCGGTAGATTTTCAAATGCTCATTGTGTCTTCAATTGCATTAAACCCTTTCCTTTTTTTCACACATGTAGCACCATGCTGACTTCATATCACACATAAACAGAATCATGAAGCTAATAAATAAAAGCTAGTAAGCCTATAATTTCTCATCCAAGTCATCTAGCAGCTCCCTTGAGGGTGTAGAGACACAGTTCCTTTTAAAATTTGAATTTCCCACACAATTTGCAGTAAATGATTGACATATCCTTCCATTATAAAGTAAACATCTGCTACAAACTTGGCATCATCTTTGGCAACATCTGGTTTCGAAGCTAGGAAAATGACACAAACCAAACTTGTGATGATTTGGTTTCCAGAGCCTTGATGGACATAGGAGGGAACAGGACCGAAGAAAATTTCTGGGAGAAGGTGAGAGAAACAGGAAAGTTCAAACCACTGTCCACTCAAGCCGAATATCAACTTTTGCCTCCTGCAAGAAAGGAAAGAAATTATTATTAAAATGCATGTAGATCCTGTTCCGATGGCGATGGGCTTCAGAGCATTTTTGTTCCAATATGAATGCATTCTCAATAATTGTTCAGCTATTAGAGTGAACATTAGAGAGAACAATGCCCACAACATCATTCAAACCAGCCCTAAGGGATGATCGAGTGCATGAGAAACATTTGTTTCACATGGTCATTTCTGAACTGTTCTGCCAATCACAGAACGATAGGCAGAACAGTCTACATGCATAAGATAGTCCACCTGATGCCAGTTGTCCCTCCAAAACCAAGGATGTCCCGATTCCCTTACAATGTCAATGGAATTGTGGATAATTGTAATAGCAGTTTGCAGATAGTGTGAAGACTGCCCAGCCTCAAAAGATGGGAATCCCAGAGCCGAAGGGCAGAATGGTGGCTTCATAGTTTAAAAGGCAAAACTATAAAAACAAATTGAGAACATGCCATGCTGACTTACATTTCTCATTATATCTGATGCAGAATCCATGTTCATCCAGGAATGTAGGCAGGAAGTACCAAGTCATTATCTCTGAAGACTGTCATCACAAATCTCTTCTCCAATCAGTGAAGAGCTCCACTCCAAATGTGAATGCCAACCATGGTTTTCCTTCGTTTGCATTCCTTCTTGTGCACAAGATCATTTTTGTCATGAATTTTAGCCCCTACAGTGACATTGTTATATAGACCACTGATAATGTTTAACCATCTGAATTTTAAATAAATAAGTAAATCTGTTAATGATTTTTGATTGATTGCACATTAATTATCCTTTTTCTTCATGAAAATTACTAAAACTAAAAATGATGAAGCTAGACTCATGATTCCTCTTCCAAGGATAAGACATTCAGAAACAAGGTCCTAGTAGCCTTGGAATCCAGAGCTTCATCAGGTCCTTTGAATAAATGAGTTCCACAACCTCAATGCTGCAAATAATATCACCACACATGAACTTTCATGGACTGAATCACATTGTCTCAGGCCTTTCCATATGTCCTACTCAACCTTAATTTTCTTGCTTGTTTGAAAAAATTAAAGGATCAACTGCGTTCACTGAAATAATTGTTACCCCGTTAATGCTGAGTCCATGGAGACAGTGCGATGAACAGGATAGGTCTGTTCTGTTCACAGATGAGCCTTGGTTCAGCTTACAGATTGATTCTCAGCAAGTTCATGAATGGTGAGGAACAGGAAGTTTTCATTGTTTAACTTCTGAGAAAGGAATGGTGATGGTAAGAGGAATGGGATGAGATTCTGTGCCTCATAGACATTCTAATGATACTAAGCTCAAACCTTGTCAGTTTAGAGGAGGAAGTCTTGGATACTGAAGTCCATTGCATGTATGGAGTGGTTTCACACTTCAGAACGTCATAAATGAGAACACAGCCCCATATCTAAACTTGTTGGAACTTATAGTTTTGGGCACTCAGGATGACCCCATGCCCCAATGTATTGGGGCCCTTGGCCTTCCAAGATGGGGAGAAAGGGGTGATTGAAAATTCCAATTCTCCCCCCTTCCCTTCCAGTCAGTCATTTTTTATCCTTAACCCCTTAACTGGGAACTTTTGAACGCATATGTGCAGTGATTCCATTGAGAGAAGGCAGGTGCCAGACCGCACATATGCGGTGAGTCCATTTAAGGGGTTAGAGTACAGGAGACACTGCCCACTTCCAAGAGAATATCAATGAATAAAAAAAAAAATTCAATTTTTGGCTCAGGATGCAAAAAATAAACAACTTGGATTACCTTAGAAAGGAGGAGTACTACTCCTTGAAGAATCAAATATAACTGATTGAAGACCAATATGATGTGGGACACAGGCTGGATTGTGTCCTTCCAAAGTGGGATTTTTTTTAACTCATCACAAAGAGATGAGTTAAAAAACAACAGCAAACACTTTATAGCAAACACATAAAAATTTACCAGCATCAAGGATGAATGATTAAAGATGGCAGGCAAAAATCAACATACGTGAAAATTTCAAATAGTTAATGATCCAGCCCCGAATAAAGTGATTCCCATTAGGTTTTGCCAAATTGGAGATATGAATTTCCAAACTATGCTTGCAAAAACAGTCCAAACGGTTGTCACTTTTAAGTCTGACTCCAAGAAAGAACAGGGCTGGGGTCAAACTGAACCTTTGCTTGGTAGATGGAGGGCTTTGCCACCTTCCTTGAAAAATAAAGGACATGGCAGGGGAGGGAATAAATTCGCTCTTTATTATTGGCTTCTTTCTCCTACAAGAACAAGACATAGATACAGAGCCTGGCCTCGCACAATCATCATCCGACACGACCCGCCGGCGACTAGACACGCAGCTCAACGTTTCTCGACCTGACCCTCGAGGAAGGGAATCAAAATGAGGCCAGGGATTGAGAAAAAACTTATATAAAAAAAATAAACATCATCTGACGACTCCTCCTCATTGAGGAGGCAAGAAAAGCAAACACAGAGGATAGCAAAGCTAAGCAAGAAAAAACAGGTTGGAAAAACTTCCCAATATCAAAGACTTTGTACCATTCCAAAATAGGCTATAGATATTCTCTCTCTTCTATCTTTCAAAATTCAACAGGTAGTGGAAGGATGAATAACCAGATTACGACGGGGTGGACTCTCGGTCTTTTGTGACATCCTCTCCTGACCTTTCCTCATTCTTGCTTCCTCTTTCTGATATGTTCTCGCCTTTCTTTTCGCCACCTGTTGTATTCTCTTCAATTCTTCTTTCTTCCTCTTTAGTCTCAGATTTGGTCTTGTTCACAGTATCTTCCCCCTTTGGTACAGATTCCTTTTCAAGGCTCTCAATGGCATTTGACTCAGTATTCCCTTCCTTTGCAGCAGTCTTCTCTGCTTCCTTTGTAGACTCAATGCTTTCAGCAGACTTGAGATTCTTGGGTGCCTCTTCTTTGGAGTGTTCCAAGAGGTCCTTCTGGTCAGAAGTTTTTCCAGGTGGAATATGTTCATCACCTGTTGACTTCCCCTGGTTTTCTTGGCACAACAGAGATGCCCTCTCCTCAGATTTTTCTTCTTTACCTTTTTGAGGAAATTCTTGCTCTTTGGTAGGCTTCTTTCCAGCCTTGCTTGAACATGAATCCTCATTTTTAGGAGAGGAGCTGGCCGCCACTGGAGACTTCGAGGGAATGGATGGGGCTCGAGAAATCCTTGTTACGTTCCCAGGCATCCGTTGAACTGAAGGGGGTGAATGATTCAAAGCAGGCCTCATCCCCACCCCATCATGAAGGAATGGAGGGGGAAAGATGAGGGGAGGGGTCAAGGAACGAGGAAGAGGTGGGAAAGAAAACATGGGAGGGCCTGAGGGAGATAATAGGGAAGGAAGGTGAGAGTGAGTGTGAGGGTGGTGATGATGGTGATGGTGATAGTAAGCAGCTGCATGTGGTAACGGAGGTGAATAGGAAAAGGCACGAATGGGTGGCGGTTGACCAATGGTCGTGTATGTTGGGATTGGGGACGATGCCAGGGACACAAGTGTATGGAATGGATGAGGCGATGAGGGGGGTGGGGTCAAGGATGATGACACACCAGTTGGGGAATGCATCATTGGAAGAAATGGCAACAACATCCCTTCTGTCTTTAGCATTGAAGCTTTTGAGGGACTATGTCGAGCTGTTTCCAATGAGGATCTAGGGCTGTGTGTTCCAGCCATGGAAGACAAAGTACTCTTGGGTGTGGGAACACTGATAGTTCTGTTTCCAGTTGATGGGGAGGATATTATGCTCTCCAAAACTGTACTTCCAGATATCTTACAAGTGGAGCTGGCACTTGAAATTGTGACTGGGAGAGAATCCTTCTGTGTTGCACCCGATGTGGCTGTTACAACTTGTGACACATTTGGTATAGCTGAAGTTCTACTTGAAGTCACAGGACGGGCAGTCTTACTGCTCATGGTCACCTTTGTCATGCCTCCAGATGATCCACTTATACTAGCTGATGGAGTAGGGAGGCAATCAGTGCCACTGGTTGTGCCAGGTATTTTGGACGTGCCAATACTTGAAGGGTTTGTAATGAATGAAGTTGTAACATTTGGCTTTCGTGCATTGGAACCACAAGTCGTAATGGCAGGAGACTTGGGGGCAATAGGAATGGGTGCCATTCTTGGCATCGACAAAGTTGTGACAGTTGATGTTTTAGAGGCATATGCCAATGCATCGGAGGTCTTTGCTGTAACAGCATTGGAAGAACTAGCATGGGTGCTCAAAGATGCCTCTGGAGAAAAACCATCGACTGGTGCAGTGAGAGAGGAGGAAGCTGTCATGGTCACAGAAGTGGGAGTTGCAAATTTCAGTGTAGGAGTAGTGCTTGCAACTGGGGACTTGGCAACAGTGGTCAATGTAGATGTGGTTGCAACTGGGGATTTGGCAACAGTGGTCAATGGGGATGATACAGAAACAGTTGAATTTCGTGGGAGCGAAGCTGTTGAAGTCTTGACAGTGTAAGTTTTGGAAGCAGATGTAGAAGATACCACCAGTGATGACTTTGTTTCAATTGGCAAAGAAGATGTTGTCACAGTTGAGCTTCTTGATGTTACATCTGCAGAGGAAGTCACAGGCACAGATGCAAAAGCATTCAATAAAGCCGAAGTCTTGGCTGTAACACCAGTCACATTAGGTGATGCCACACTGCTCTGCAATACTTTGATGGACGATGGTTTGGCCTTGTGGGTTTGGGAAAAACTGCCAGCATGTTTGGGTTGCTCCTGGTCTTGGGTCCTCATCTGCATTAAGTCTTCAACATGAGCCTTCTGTTGAAGATATCGAGGCATGTGCTTGACTTTGAAGATTTTTGGTGGCTTGGGAAGTGTGAGCTCAACTGGAGTTGGAGCATTCACCTTTGGTTGCCCCTTAGATGCACTTGGACTCACACTTGGATTCCAAGATTTGGGCGGAACCTTCAACGTCTTGTAGCCAACTGACGCATTAACAGATGTGGACTTACCATCTTCCTCGTCTCTTTCACTGTCTTTCTCCCGTCTCTTAGATCCTGCTTCTCCTGCTGGTTGGGAAAAACTCATGATTCCTGTCTCACTGATTTGAAGCTGTACTTCCTTCCATGGCTTTTCACGGTCAATGCTATCACAGACTCGAGTCTTATCACAAGCAGAGGCACTCGGTGACACAGACACTGATGTGTCAAGGCTCCCTTTTGCATCACTCCTTTGCAAGGAAGGGGAAATCTCCCTATCACAGATTCTCTTCACCGGGGACGCAGACGCCAGGCCTTCGTCCTTCAAGCGCTTCTTCATTGGCTGCAAAGCCAAGACACCACACTGGTTTCTCCTTCTCTTCTTTCCTCTCTCCACAATTCGGAACGTAAGATCCATGGGCCCGATCTAACCAGAAAATATTAAAATAGCAGCACAGTAGGCATATAGCTTCCTGATACTTTGTCTAAACAAATATCAAATACATCACAGCACATGCAGAGGAAAATGAGGTTAGCCATAAGGCCTACCTCAGAGAGGAAGCCACTCCAAAACTGCATGAAATGAGATCAGCAAACCATGAAGTCAATCAGGTATACAAGAGAGTAGGCCTATGCAGAAAGACAGAGGTATTGAGTACCTTCTTCCACTGATGATTGTAGGCAATGTCAATTAGTGTGTCATCATCCACCAGTGGTTCTTCATTGAAACTGACAACAACTTGCCTAACTGAAGGTAAGCCATACTTGTGGGAGATGAGTTTCTTCAAAGACCCAACAGATACCATTGCAGGACACAAGAAGAACCTTGGAACCACCTGATGGAATGACAACAAAGTCAAAAAGTCATCACAACATTAAGTCAGCTGCACACTGATGAAACGTTTTCATGAATGCTTATATCAAATATGGTATGATACTTGCTTCAGCTCATTCTATCCATTGTTTTTCATCCAATGAAGCATGTATGACATGCTTCATAAAAATTTTTATCTGTGTATGGCTGGGCTTATCATCACAATTATATCAGACTAATCAATTCTGCCCATGTGAGGATCTACTAAGTTTGATTTGACGAGAAATATTTCCACTATGGTCTCTGGGAAAAATCACAGAAACACAGCCCAGTAGTGAACAAATGAAGTTCATGAGTTCAGCAAAAAGGACAGGTAGGTAAATAGGAAATAAGTTCTTTATAATTCATGATCCATCTTCTGCAATGAAGACGGATCATGAAGATGAAAGATGGATCCCCTATTCTATGAAATAGGGGAAACCTACAGGAAGGAAAAAACTAACCATGCATATTTCACTGGTAGGATTAATGGCAAATGAAAGGCATTTACAACTGATGCTGCAGGAAGAGTGACCAAGCATGGTTTTAAGAATAAATCTGCAAAGGATTTTCACGATGGGCCTCCTAAGGGCTGTAAATAGGCTAAGGCTGTCCGTAACCTCCCCTATAGCCTTAGTTTATCCTCCCAAGGGGAGTAAGTATTTTCTCAACTTATTCCCCTTTGGGGAATAAGTTGAAAAAATATCCACAGGATATTTTCCAGGATTCTTAGGAAGCAGAGATTACATTCTGGTTCATTTCCCCCTTGATTTTGTTGGTAAAATATTTTAACAAGAATGAAATGTTAACTGAAACTGTTTCTCTGTAGGCTAGAAATAGCTAAGGTAAGCAGAAATATTCATGGAATTTGGCAGCAGGACATGATGAATGCAGCATAGACAACTCACTTTCGTATCTGGAGGAGGGTTTTCCAATGTGAGGGAGATGGAAAAGTGATCACCAGCTGTATAGACAAGGTATCTTTGGTCAGAAGCATCTCCACTTTCTTCCTTATCACTAGGGGTGTTTTCAGGATGCTCTGCATAAAAGGTCCTCCTCCTCTGCATTTCATCTGGAAAATAGAATCATGAGGATAGGTATGAACACATACAGATAGGCACCATCCCCTGGATAATTGGTAGCACATACTTTGAAAGAGTCCTGGGACGAGCTTATAGACAATGTCCTGGAGAGTCTTGTCCACTTTGATATTAAGCAGTGGCTTTGCTTTATGGATCTGTACATCACAGATGGGACAAGATCGGCTGCTGTCCAGGTACTTCACCAGACATGATCTGCAAACTTCATGCATAAAGAAAATAAAGTTAGTTGAAGGTTTGCATAAAGCTCAAATGATTTATCTCAAGAAGCCTCAGAGACTCACAAGAGTGCAGACACTCCACAATGGTGGTGGCCTCAATGAGATACCCTCCACAAAGGGGGCAAAGGATATGAGGATTGATTTCATTGATCTGGATTCGTGTTGCTTTGCTCATTCTGGCTGCTCCTCTTTCCTTGTCATGGTCAACTTCCACAAGGATATAATACAATTAAAAATATATACAACAACCAAAGAAGTCAGCATTTAGAGACATCCTAGTCTCTCCAATCTAGTGATTCTTGATAATGAAGAAAATAAGACATGGCATATGGTATGTTTGCCTCAACATCACATCTGTAAGGGAGAGCAAAAGGAAATTCCAGGACTAGAGCCATAAATATCATACTACCATTAGATCAACATCATTAGGATATACATTCCTATTTGACAAATAGCTACAAAGCTTCCTTATAGATTTCATCTTTAATTTAACATATCCTCATAACTGGGCATTCATTTGTACGATTCTAGTATAGACAAAATTTCAAATATCAAGTCAATGTGTGCATATCCAAGTTAACCTTAAATTAGACTAAAGCAACACTGATAGTGATTTCAAGATGATCAAAAGAATACAGAGGTGAGAACACTTATATGTGAAATGTCATTTATTATGTTCTACATAATATATACTTTAAAAATTTGAAAATTGTTTCAACTGTGAGAAAATTTCCAAGAATCTCTGTTCTTTTTAACCTGCTCCTGAAATTTGATGGTCTTGACCCTTAGGGCATAATTTTTATTGAAGCCACCCTTTTCCAACAAGCCTCTTTATTATTTTTCTTTTAACTATTCCATCTATCTTTATTTTCCCATAAATAAATATATAAATAACAAAGGCATACTCTATGATTTGGTTTAGCAAATATCCTTATGGAGTCTATCTTCATTCCTCCACTACCTGCAAAAACATGTGCTCAATGAAAAAGGGACTTGAATAACTCATTAAAGGAGAAAATCCTATTCAGACTATGGAAAGAACCTATATCATGTGGGCTCACCACATGAGGGCAGATAATGGTACCATGGGTGAAAGCAAATCATTTAGCATTATGAACATCAGCTGGACATTTTATTTAATCAGCCTTAGGATGGCTCTAAGCATGCCACATCTGTCTCTGATTCTCATGAATCAAATGATAGGCACTGTCAGGCCCTGTTAAGATATCCACTAGATTTTCATGAGATCATGGGATGTCTGGTGAATAGCTTTTGTTACTCATTATCATACTCTAGGAGTCTTACAGGCTAATTCTACAGTTAGTTCAAGAGTCATTACTTCAGACTCAAAATTGAGCAACACGCCTTTCGCTTCAAGGGGAGAGTTATGACAAACATGCAGGTGCAGGCAGGGCTGTATCTATGACTTAATCAATCCTGAGATAAGCTATACCTAGGTTAATGTCTAATGCTACACTCTCTTGACAGGTACCATGAGAGAAAATAAGCTGAACTGAACCAATTCATACTAGGGAATGATTGACTTTGCTTAGAGACCCTGTTCACATTGACGTCAGATAAGGCCTTAGAAAGAATGCGCAGTTAGGACTAAAGCAGGCGTAGCATCATGTCAGGGACAGCCATCCGCCAAGGCCATAAACTGCGACTTTCCTCTTCAAACCCATTCAACCCGGATAAATCCTAATTAATCTTCAGTAGTAGGCCTAAGCAACCGACCCATACGTGAAACAAGTAACTTTAATATTAAAAGAAACCGTGAGATCGCAGACAGGAGTGGAAACTGTAGGCCCACGTCCCACACCATCCAACAGGATCGTGTATTACGCCATTTGTTGAGGGCAAGCAGCAGGGTTGCCAGGTGCCCCAGGTGCTCCCATCGCACATTTCCCTTTCACCTCCCCCAGGTGGCACGAATCTTCGCAGCATCCAGTGCTGTCAACGCATTAATACATTCCAATTCTCAACCCTTTTGGCCCCTGATAACTCGATCGAGACATAAGGAACGAAACCAGCTTTCAATCTACGCGCAAACCGCTCCCCTGCATCCATCGATGAGACACTTGCTGACGCAAGGGGAACCACCCAGATCCCGTCACCCCAGGGTAGATACGACAACCAGTACACCCAGCTGTGACCGCCTGTCCGGACTCAGAAGGAGCATGCAAGAAGTCGAAAAAGGTTTGCATCGCGATGGGGATACGGAGATATAATGCGTTCTTACTGCTAATTTTAATTAGCATGAGGTTTAACGAAATTCATATTTCCCAAAGTAACAAATAACGGTAATTAATATCTTTTCAGATAAAAAGGAACAGAAGTTGCCTCTAGAAAAACGAAAGCATTTAAATTAGCCTACATGTAGGGTAAAGCCATCTTAGTTTGGGCACTATCATGTATATCGTTACAAAACCAAGCAAGAGCCGTTTCTGAGGGTGACCTCGTATGTGTAACAATTTATTCTACGGTGTTCAAACTTAGATGGTTTTACCCTATGCCGTTGGAATAAATGTCAGTTCTTTATTTTTTTCCGGATTTTTTTTTATGGGGGGGGGGGGGGGTTCAATTGAAAGCTGGAAGGATTCCGAGCCCATGCAGGCAGTCCTCGACTTACGACACGCCTGACACAGTCACTCAGTCTTTGTTATGACGCCATTTTGGTTGTGGAAAACTGTAGTTTTGCTTGCATTTAACTGTGTTTCGATTCACGACGTGACTTTCAGGAACCAATTGTGTCGTAAGTGCGAGGACTGCCTGTATATGATTTCGAAGATGTGGAAATGCCTTAAATTGAAATTTGCAGAACTCACGTGAAATATGAGCAAATACTCAAATGGAAGAATAGGATTAGTAAATTTAAAAAAAATTATGGAACACGTACATAATGTACATGTACGAACATAAGGCTTTGCGTAAGTATGCGTATAACGTATAAAACGTAAAACGTTTCAGCATAAAACGTATATAACAAAAGGAGCGCAAATCGCACAGCTTGGATCAATGTTGGTCTGACGACACGCTTTTAAATTTTAACCTTGTTCATAACCGACCTTGCACTGGCTTTGTGGTATCGAAAATTTTAAACTTGAAGCAACGTGGATACGGTGAAGATAATGCACACATTGCTTCTCAGGGGGGCTCTGCTATCGTGATGAAAATTGCATCACTATGGTTAAGAAGAAAATCTTCATTCAATCACAGTCCACAGGTGCAGGTCCGGCCTTAAGGCTTGTGCCACATGTGCCCCCGCACAGGGCGCAAATTCACCAGGGATCCCAAAACGTGACTGAATGTATGACGCAATAACCGATGCCACCATCAGTTTTACTTCAGGAAGTGGAAATGCCTTCCGTTTCGGCGCCATTTCGGACGCTGGGGATTGACCCTTCCTCCTTCGGAAAGTGGGGAGTCTTTTTGCACAGGGCGCCGAAATGGCTAGGGCCGTCCCTGCACAGGCGCCGACTTCTAAAAAAAATATTATGAGGGCGGGGGTGGGGCTGGGCATAGAGGACCATGGGAGGGACTCCACGAAAACTTCGGTGTTTGGCGCCTTCACAATTACGGTCGTCTATTCGCCCACCCCCAAATACAGGTCCTAGATGGTTACCGAAGGACAAGGGGGGCACTAGAGTCCCCCCCCCTCCCACCCTATCGGCGTACACTACTGCTAAGATTGGCTGAAAGAATGCAAATACTGCATTGGAAATGATCTAGTGTTTTTCACTTGACTCGGACACTCGTGCATGCAAGGGTGTCGAAGTGAAAAAATGTCTGACAAAAGTGAAAAACATTACATATTATGGTCAGACCTGGCAGATGGTTTATCGACCGGGATAAGGTATAAACACCCCTATGCGCTACAGGTGATCCCCTATTTGGAGCACTAAACAGATAGGAAAATCATTTCTTGGGTAAAACAGTATTTTGTCTCCCGTGTTCAAAGTGCCGTACTTTTGGCGGACTTGGGCACTCTTGAAGGGGCATTGTCCCCTTTGCCCCCGTGGGTTCGGCGCCTATAGCACAGTCCCTGCTGTTGAGACAAAGTCCTGCAGCTGTGCAGGCGCAGATTTGTTTCTCCAATTCACTTTTTTTTCCAGCTCGTGAACATAAATTTAGCTGGAAACAACCTCTATCTGCACTTTCGAATTTATTCTGGCATCACTCCACATCATTTTTACTGTCATGTAACGAACTTCAGGTTCCAAAGCCTGGACACAGTGCTAAAGGCCTCAGATTTTGCGAAGATTGACTGATCTGTTCAGCGACCAGTTTCACCTTTTGCCTTATTTCTAGCAATAGCTGAAGTTCAGTGCAGAGGAGGATTTTGATATCCACAGAAGACAGCAATATTTCACACTTCTTGACAATATCCACAAGGGAAAGTCCACCTTCAAGTTTGACCCACTAAAATACAAAGATATAAATAATCAATAAGTTGCACTTTACATATACAGTGTACTTTCATGTGAACTTTCTGTCTCTTAGTTGGATAGAGAACCGATCAGGAGTGGGCAACTCTCTCAGAGATGCCTTTAGATGAACACACCATGGAATACAAAAAGGTATGTTTTCTCTCACAAACATCATTCATAAATGAATCGTACAAGAGCAACTAGCACAGAAGGACATCACCATAATGAGTCTACTATTTCTTTTTCATCAAGAGCTTCATGCTTGCATTGTCGAAGTCTGACTCGTTGATGTTGAGCATCAGTGTCTCTGCATTCAAATAGACCCTGTTCTGTGAAGCCGCAATCTGCCAAGGAACCATTTGAGATGCAATAATTGAACATACATCTAAAAAATGAAGAACTTTTTGTGTCTTACACATTGGTGAGTTAGAGAAAATTTACAAAAAGTCTAAGCATGCCTACCGTTCTGGCGATGGACTGAGCAGCTCGGATCTTGCGGAGCTTCAGGAAACCTGGATTCTGACTCACAGCTTCCCCAAGGTGCAGGCAAATGGTCAAGGAACTTTTTGACAAAATCATATGGCTAAATGTGGAAAAGACTGTCAAGTATGTGGCCTTCAGATTACCAAAAATATCACCCATTGTTCTCCAGGATGCAGATAGCAAAGAGCTGAGAGGAAGAAATAAGGAGTGGGATAGGAGGAGTAAAGAAAGAGAGAGAGGATATAGAGATGATTGGTATAAAGAAAATGTGTAGCATGATTTCTCAATATCTTTCCTCATCTCAGGTTCTGACAGATGTGGAGTGCTTTCACTTCATCATGCAATCTGATGTGTCCTCCTCTGAAATTTAGATAACTGAAAAGGGGAAATTCTAGGCTTGAAAAACCCCCTCATACACACAGGAAGGATGAAAGATGTCTGAATCCTGAAGAACTTGGGGAATTCGCCACCTCATCAGGAGGCAATTGATCAGTCTCTCGTTGAATTGGGACAGGGCAGACATTTCACTGGGTCAAGTAAGTTAATCACCTGGTAAGGGGCTCATTGTGAGCTTTTCCTGAATGCCACACATGGTGAATAGGCCAAATAATGCTTCTCATATTTCCTATCTTACTGACCAGTGAAAGGCCTCAATATGTGAGATTCAACTAGAAGACAGTTTGAGCCCCATTGTAGCATGAGAATCAAGTGAAATGAGTAAACATTTCAACCACATAATCATTTTAAATGATTCATTCAATTCAGTGTCTCCATCTTTCTGAAGAACACTAAAGGAGATTTAAATTAAGTTAATTAAGTTTGGTTCATCTTCAGTTTGAACTATGCAGTTTGAAATTCTCAGTCCTCTAAGTTTCTCAGATTTGCATAAGAATTATACATCTATTTCCAGGATCAATCCTGAACCTTGGAATTTCAGGTACAGGATCTCATCTTAGGACTTGAATCTGATTCTATAACTTTGAATTCAAATCCATTTCAAATCTAAAAAAAAAAATTGAAGAGTGATTCTCAGATTGGGCTTTTGTATCATACCAATGGGTCAGATTTGCAATTCACACATCATTTCAACACTGGCTGAAGGAGGCTTTCCAAGTTATACCTCAAAGTAGGCTTACAGGTTTTTCCATGCACTTATCTCCCCTTTCCTCAATCAGCTTCATCAAGCCCTGTCATGGAATGAAGAGGTGCACTAAAGGTTCAGTGGGATTGGAGAGAATTGATGAACATAGAAGGATCCTAACAATAATAGAGTTTGTGTTCCATTAGATGCTGTTCACTCCACATTGATACAAAAAACCTCTCACTGGACGACCCTTTCTTGGCTGTCTCATACATTTCAGTACATGCCCATTACAATATGAAATAGATATGATAACAACAGAAAACTAAATAAATCAGTTCTCAACACTTCCTGAAGACTAGCTCTCAAATTAATTCTTTTTAATGGCAACTCTTTCCAGTTTGATCCTACTCATCATGCAGGGTGGGTATTAGAACTTGAGATTTCAGTGTGTAGGTGATTAATTGGCATCACCTCAGCCCAAAGATGCAAAGAAGGAACTGTTTCAGATGATTTCTTGATTTGGTCATTTTTAATGCCCACAGTTTGGTATATTCCTAGTGAGCTTTGCTTGCTTGTGATGTTGCATTGAGCTCACAGAATATGGAAGATAACAATTCCATGAAACTAATACTTCTAAGCTAACTATTTATGCAGCCAAAAAAAAAATTATGTATTGCTCATATGGACTGACATGGTAGCAAATGTGCTAAAAGCTTTGCTACATTGACCAACTAAAAGGATATCATTTTGGCAGCTTGCGCTTCTCCTTCTGCTTGAACAATCTTCTGCTGTCGTTCCTGATAGGCCTTTTCCACAACAAAGGCTGCTCTCTGTGCTTCTTGTTGCGCAATCTGTAAATTAAAAAAATATTACAGTGTCCACTTCGCTTGCTTTAGTTTCCTAAGCTGCCACGAATTTTGGCACAAGATACATGGGTTGAAATCTAGCCAAGTGCTTTTCCCCATGTAGGTTACCTGCTTGGCTTCCACAGCTTGGGTGTATTCCTTGCCAAAAGTAAGGTCAGTGATGGACACATCATCAAGGATGATGTTGAAATCTTTTGCTCTCTCAATCAAGTCCCTTCGGATCAACAAGGACACCTGGAGGAGGTGGAAAAGCAAGATGGATGGAGGGAGGAGGATGATGAAAATGAATAAAATCTCATATCATGTCCCTGCAGACCTGCTGCCTCTGAGTGATGAGTTGAGAAGCATTGAACTTGGCAACCACACTTTTGAGAACCTCATTCGTGATGGAGGGGAGTACCCGTTCATCATAATCCAGACCAAGCTGGCGATACATAATAGGCAGAGCACTGGCCTTTGGTCGGGCCAACACTCGCAAAGAGATATTCACCATTTGAAGATCCTTGCTCCCCGTCGGTGAAGAGATCTTCCTCGGCTTGGCTCTAAACAAGCATAGATGAGATTAAGACCAACATCTTTTTGACAAGGAGAATGATCAAAGAGTTTAACAACTGCATTAATGTGCTGACCGTATATCATAGATAATGGGATACTGAAACCAGGGTATTCTGAAGTGGAGTCCCTCAGCAAAGATGTCGTTCTGAACTCCATGGAGACGACTGAAGATGATTGCTCGGTGACCTCCCTCCACTGGGATAAGAGAAGCCAAATTTCATCCATCAATGATTTTTCTAAATTCCAATTGGTCCTGGTGCAGGCAGATGAAGGTGGAAAGCTGAACATAGGACCCATGCCTACCAGTGTAGAAGGACTGAGAAACACCATAAGCTGCAGCACCAAAAACAGCAAGTAACTTGATTCCTGTTCCCACACCTCTTGGGGGTCCTCCACCTTTTGTGAACTTGCTGGCCCAATCGTTTAGTTTACTCTGAGCCATTTCACTCTGGGTACTGAAAAACCTATGAACAAAAAAAGCCTAGTATTGGACAGTTTACCTTTCTGCAATGTTACAAGCCTACTGAGTACTGCAGATGTGGACAACGACGACGGAGTCATAAAAAATCCTCAACCGGATCAAGAACTGTTAGTTGCTGAGTCTCTCATCACTGAGACATCATTAAATTATAATGAAAGCAGGCCCAAGACATAGACCTAACAACCAAATTTCTAAGGTATCGCGGTCAACATAGGACTTCACAGCTTACCCTTCCTCAATTTAAACGATTAACGGGCTCCCCAATTCATAGGCTCGATGAGGTCAGTCTACATTTAATGTCACGCGAGAGGAAAAAATGATGAAACCACAAGGGACACCGCATGACATCAACTGAGGCCGAAGCGGCTCGCCATTTTCGCTTTCACGATCCTCCATTCCACCAGATGTCAGCACCGGCAAGCAGCTCAACGACCAATGGGAAATGAGGCTGCTCCCGAAGGGGACCGCGGCAGCCTCAGTCGCATACGTTCGACTACAAAGGGTTGGGGCCGTTCACTAATTACGTAACGTGATTTTTAAACCTATTTGAACCCCCCCCCCCCCTCCCCCAGTAACACTATAACAAAAGCTTCGACCTCATTCATAATTTTGTTTAAATACTAAGATAAATAAACAAGTAAAATAATTTGAAAAAGAAACACTCATAACTAACACTGGATTGCACACATTGAGAGATGATAAAAAATATTTTTAAAAAAGGAAAGGAAAAGGTTTAACTTTCATTCGGTTCCTTATTCAAGGAAATCATTTTTCTTTGTTTTTGTTCATTTTGATTGATGGTGATCAACCATTTGAGATGTTAAAAAAGAGTAAAAGGAGACGGGGAAACGTGGAGTAGAATGGTGGAAATAGAGATCGCGATGCCGAGAGAGATGAACGATGGCAACGTCCAGCGGGTAACTGAGCCTGTTTAGCCTGTCTGGGCGGGTCCAGGCATGAAACTGCGACTTCGCGAGTTTTGCAACAAGGGAGAAGGAAGTCAACAGACGCCCCCACGCTTCCAATGCCCACTCCACTGTTGGTAAGGGTGGTGGGTGCGGTAGTAGAGTTGGCTCTGTGTCGTGTGAATGATTTCTTGCTAAACAATTACCCTTCTAATATGAAATTCCAGGCACATTTCTTATTTTTATATGAAAAAACCTGTTATTTTACATTCGTGCAAACCCCCTTCCCCCTCCTTTGCGTTACGTAATTTGTGAACTAGGTCGTCTGGTCGGTTCGCCACCGTTGAGGCACCCGGTTCAACGAGATCAACGAGGCGAATATGCCGTGGACCAAGAATTCTTTCGGATTCCAGTGAATCTGCCGAGCGAATTAATAACCTGCAGTGTTCTGGGTGTTGCTTCTTAACCTTGGCTTTAACCTGGGTACAAAATGTGCCCTTTAGTTTCATTTTTAGACTCCAATGACTTAACGCTATCTTCAGTTTTCTTCGAATTTCCTCAACATGATTTTTAAAGGCTAAGATGCCCCAATTAGTTCAATGTTCGTGCATTAAAAACAGCTTTAACATAAAGCACATCATGTGAAGACAAGTAGGGAAGTGTTGATGGTGCAATCGCTCCCAGACCATTTTCCCCACAAGTCCTTAAACACTGCCGAACAAGAGCAATTTCCAGTCAACCAGCTCAATATTTCCCCCCAAAGCTTCAACTCTTAGCAGGTGGGATCAGACTGGGAAACAGGAAGTTTTTAAACATTTTTTTTTAGCCCCTTCAACCAAAAAATTATTGGGCAATGGTTAGGCCATTTCCCTTTACCTTGCCATCAAACACCTTATTTACCAATAAATAAAATATCTACCCAATTTGACCCTCTGGATGAATTCACTATCTGTTGATAATGCAAGCCTCAGACATTTGCCATAAGATTCCCTCAAAAGCCTCCATTCAGATTTTTTTTTAGAGAAAACGACCCAGCAGCATTCAGTTCTGCAACCAATGGCTTCTAATGAGGTGGATCTTTAAAATCAGTTTCTCTGAAAGTTTAGAATAGATTACAAGTCTGATCATTCATACCACAGAAAACCATGGAGTACAACAAAAGCTAAGGAATCCTTGAGTCAAACCAGGAAAGGGGTCCAACATGGAACTGCTGTAGTTGCGGAATTAAATGAACAAAATGAACCAAAAAAGTCAAACTTTGACTTTAAAGAATTTATTCAAAAGTAAATCCATTCAACAGCAATGGATTAAGATGCTCTTTAAGCGAAAATAATTCCCAGAAAGTGAAATAAGTGTTCAATAAGGCCTTCACTATTTTGAATTAAGGATACCAAACACAATAGCAACTGGTTGATAAATATCCTAAACCAACTGAGGGAGAGCATACCACTATTGTAGGGGTTATGCTCACTTGGTCTATGAAGTATGGTGCATCATGAAGTGACTGACAATGTCAGGTGATACCTGATTATAAGGCACAGAGTTCCATTAGCTTTTTGAGTTCATTTCAACTGCTGGTTCCACAAATATCTATTTGTAGATCTACTGAGTGGAACACAAGACATAACAATGCATAAAATGGAGAGATGCTAGTAAAACCTGGAGGATCGATGCAAATTCAGAATATCAATGAAACATTGCTGAAATTCAGACCTCAGGCAATCAAGTCACTTTTCCAACAAGAGGGTGCCCCATTCCATAGGTCTTTGAAAATTCACTACATTGCATCAGAATACATGAAGTATCAAAACCCCAGAAATGTGACAATCATTATCATCCTAATGACAGAGTAGGGAGCACTTCAGGAAATTTTGCAAAAAGACCAACCAGAATCAGAGGGATTTCTGAGCAAAAACTGCCCACGAGTGAAATCCTATCCCCCAGCGATATCTATGAAGGGCAATTGCCCAGTTGCAGACATGTCTGCCAGCCCCTGTTCAAGATGGTGAAGGTCACATTAAACTTTCTTTAAATAGCTAATTCACCCATATAGTTGGAGTACTTGGATGCTTTGACCTTCGATGGACTTAACTCTCTTTCCTAGTCAATATTCTTTTGGGCCATCCTGCATATACAGCAAAGGTCCCGATACCTCAGAAAAACCAATACAGGAAGCATAAAATAAAAATCACAATCAGTCATCTAAACTCAAACAAAATACGAAATCCTGCCGAAATGACAGCAGAATTGTAGCTGTAAAATACAAGAATTCCGTTGCTTAAACCCAATAGATATAATAATTAAACCATCACATCATAGAGTAACATAAAACAGCAGAAGCAAACCAAGCGTGATAAAAGAAAGCCTCCTCTCGGCCAGTTGGTCTCCCTGACTAGAGTTTCAGTTCAAAGCCAACCCTAAAACAGACTAAGAGTCGTCACATGCGGAAAAACCGCATGAGAGTCGTCTGCCCCTTTGTCAGCGGAGCATCCTGCTTCCCCTTCTTCTTGCTCTTCTCTGGGGCTTTCCTCTTCCTCGCCTTATCGCCCGCGACCTCCGGATCATCCGCACTGGAGTACTCCCGAATGAGGGATCGACGGCCCTTGCACCTCGCATCCTCGTCGTTCTCCTTCCTGCTCTCTTCCTCGTCTTCCGCTTCCAGGCTTCTCTTCCCTCCCAGCTTGAGCGGCGGAGCCCTGACGGGAGTGCTCGGGCCGGGCGACGGGAGGTTCTCCAGTGGCATCAGCGCCGACGGCGACGCCCAATCCATGCATGACTTGGACCTGCAATTACATCGAGGCAAATCTTTCACTCGCTTCAGACAAGACAAAAAAAAAGAGACCGGTAAAAGCTTTGCTCCAAATCATGAGTGCATAGACCGGTCACACAACTGGTTCCGAGCTGGTCACATTCGCTGCCAAAATCTAAAAGCTTCCAGTCAATTCATCACGCATTCTTTTTATATTTTGCCAAAAATTAAAAAATACACAAGTTCATCGGGAAAATCCGACCATGGCAGTAGCGGCGAAAAAATATTAGAATGTGCAGGCCCATTTTTCTTTCTTTCCTGCATCGTCTGGAACATGGAAGGATGCGATCAAGCGTACGACAAAATCCTCTGCCACTCCTCCCAGACCAGATTCAACATGACTTTGTTTTACTGCATAAGGCGTACATGGGAATGCATCTTGGTCAACCCTGCCAAAGCTTCATCATGAACGAGGGAGAATCCAAAACCTAACGAACGAATTTTATTTTTCAAGATAACCCGAACATTAACTCAATTCTAGCCATCACAAGGACAAACATCTCACTGGGAAAAGCTTCTTTTTTTTTCAAGCTTTCCACGGATATTTGAAATCAAAATTTTTAACATCTTGAAACATTTCATTTCGTCATACGAGCTTAAGTGAAACACGCTTCATTCGTCAAGGAACAACTGCTCTGTTTTCGAAATTTGACACTTTAACATTCGGTTCCTTCCTCTAAATACCATTCTAGAAAAAAAAAAACCAGTTATAGTCTATCTGATATAACTGCTACGCCGGCATTGACTGTTTCTTGGTAGCTCATAAATTTTGTGCTGTCACCGGCCTGTCAAAAACGTTGGAAAGGGGCTCGGAGGCTATCGGTGGCGGACCTAGGTGCTCATGGCACTCGTCAGGCATCCTATCAAGATTTCAAAAATCATTTAAAACATGATGCCTGCCGCATGCCCCCACCCCACCCCCCACCCCCCCTCCCGGGAGCGACACACCACTGTCTGGCGGCGGGGTCATGGGAAGTCACCCTCTCCGATCGGGGGAGAGGAAGATAGATGGCATTTAACGACCCCTTTTGAGGATTAAAAGATGTAGCAAGGTCGGACCGGATAGACTACACGTATAAAAGTGACTGTTGACATCTGAATCACTAAACGGGAGTCGCCGCCTCTTCGGTCAACCGAAGTCGTCCCTTCCCATCTCTTACATGCTTCCTACTACGAATGACTTAGGCGGAAGGGCAAGGATAGGATCTCCCTTTCCAACGCGTCCTCGACGAGCCAAGAAGAGACCTCGAGAGACAGGAAGTAACCCCACATCACGAGGGGGGAAAAGTAGCAGCAAGATTGAAAGCCCTGTTTCCCCTTTGACGAGACGAGAGCGAAAGCCTTCAGGGGAGAACCTTATCGATCGGAACGGGGGGGGGGAGGGAAAGCTGCGGGAACCTGACCCAGTAATCAAAGAAAAAAAAAAAAAAAAACGGGGGAGGAGTTGAAGCGCACGAAAAAAAAAAAGAGCCCGGAAGCAAGCGAATCGCTAGGAAAGAAAATAAAAGGGCCTGCACATTCTTTTCTTTTTTTCTTTCTACTGCCGTGGTCGGATTTTCCCGATGACATCTGTATTTTTCTGCGTCAGGGGATGGAGACGTTTCGCTGCGGTAAAGAGAAACCGAGTTTCAGAAACCGGTTAGAAGAGGCTCGGTCGGCCAACCGGTTCCACCCTTCACGGTCGGGAGCCCTTGGTCGACGAAATCCGAAATTCATGAGCCACTCGACGGATGCCATCCGAGATGGCAGCATCTCTCCATATCTCAATATTTATCAGAATATTTATTTGTGCAAATCACGTCCGAGCGGCCCTGAAAGCGTCACGCCGGGGGTGAAGGCCGCGATCGCGAAAGCACCCGTTCCTCCACGAGGGAGGCCCGGTGGTTTCAACGGTCACGATCCACTGGACGGCGGGGTCGCGGGTTCGATCCCAGACACAGTCGAAATCTGACTTTGATTCCCTTGCCCTGACCTCTTCAGAATCCCGAAAAAGTAACACCTATCGACACCCCCATATCATATCTCGCTGCAGGTCGGAAACCCATTCCAACATTTTCTACGTATACCAAATAATAGTACTTGCATCTCCAAAACGGGATGGAGTTAGTTTTTGTCTGAGGAAAACAAAATATAGTTTAGCTTACTTTCTGTCCTTGACAGAAATGCAATACTTTTAGTTTCTCCATTGACATGATTTAGCGTTAAAAATTACCAAACACTGCTTCATTGAAATATCTTGAAGGCATTTACTTAAATCCAAACTTTCTTATTATTTTCAGTTTTTCGTGTCACACATAGGCTAGTACTTGATGGGTTATGAGTAAAAAAAAAAAAAAGAAAATGAAAGTCTGATATTTGCCTGATGGAAACTTTGAAACAAACATAACCCAGAAACTTGCCTTTTCCCCTTCATCTATAGCAGTGGTGCCCAACCAGTGGCCCGCAGATAAAAAGTGGCCCTCAAGGTCCTAACCCACAATACCCTCAGATTTCCTTAAAACTTTCTCCTACAATACTAGTAACTTAATATGGCCAGGATGGCTGTGGTAGTGAGCTATGTGGCTCCCTTGCTGGAAAGGTTGGTCACCACTGATCTATAGAATGAAACTTGTACTTTTTTAAGTTCAGAACTCATATAAATTTATGCTTCATAAGCATAAACTCATAAAACTTCATTGATGAAACTTTTCAGCATGCCAAAAGAGACACGCTGATGTCTATCCTGTGGATTCATATCTTCCCACCAGAATACTGCATTAGTAAAATTTCAGTCACTTAAGAATACATAGCAGAAATACAAATAAGAATACATAGCAGAAAAGACACAGTAACAACAGGTTTAACATTTGAGGTGCATAACTGTAAAGGGCACAAAAAACTTCAAAAATGACTTTTCACAAACAAAGATGAGCTTGGCTGAAAGAATTTCCGATGAACTCTGCACCCTACGTCACGCATTCCTTCCACCCTGATCCACACCGAGCGCCCTTGCCTCAATCAGGCTTACCTGGGAAAGGGGTTGGAATCAGGTCGAGAGCCGGGGAAGCGCTTCTCCAGCCTCTCTCTGAGGGGGAGGCTCATCTCATCCACCTCCACTGTGTTGTTCTCCTCTTGGTCTTGCTCTTCCTCTGGAGACCTGGGGAAAATTCAATGACTAGCCACTGCAACTTTCATCTTATCAGATGGAATCATGCTAGAATGAGGCAAGTGAAATGTCCCAGGGAAAGTGGGCATTTTTCCCCCACTGGAATCAAGTGATAAATTTCACATAGTTTTCCATCATTTACATCACATTTTGGGCCAGCAAATCAACATTACCAATGCGTAATATTGATCTTTTTGAGTGGATAATTTTTATACGAAACCCTTGCAACTGTGATCTCATTACTCAAATGTCTACAGCTTCTGTGAATTTTTGCATCAACTATCCAAATGCCACAGCAGCTTACCTGAACCACGAAAGGAGAGAGGGCCGGATCGGAGTGCTCTGTGTGGACTTCAGTTCATCAAGGGACTGCAGCAAGGAAAGAGGAGATGGCTCACAGCTCAGGATGTCCACAAGAGCCCTCAACACCTGTTCATTGAGGTGAATTTCAGAATACGACCAGAAGAGTTTAATCTGACTTAGAATGCACCATAGGTGAATGGGTACCATTCAGACCCCCCCCCCCACTCCAACAGTGATAGAATAGAAATTTCATTTTTTTAAATTAACTTTTGGTAGTTTCACCAAAATGTCATTCCAGGACAGAGGCTTCAGGCATGATGTGATAATTTCAAACTGATGATTTAAAAATGCATCAGTGGAAAGAGGCACCACATTGAATGCTGTTAAGTGGAGGACTGTCGTAACTTTGCATTGAAATGTAAAGGGGAAATGAAAGAGTTCCCTTTGATTTCTTATATGAAGCAATCCTGATATTTTCTGTAGTTCATGATTTATTATGCAAGTAAAATAGTGAACTTCATACACCCTGTAAATCAGAGACAGAATTATTGTAGAAATCGCAAGCAGTTTTAGCAAATTTTAAATTTATTCTGCAATAATGTAGGCTATTCTCAGAGATTTTAACAGAAGCCTAGCCCTCTTAGTGCCCAACAATTGTATATAATTGTCTGATTCATGCACAAAGTGTCAGGCACAATATATCATAGTTCTTGGAGCAGTGCAAACATACTCAAGTGGTTCACCTTAGGATGGACAGGAGCACATAATAGATTCATCAGAAAGCATTGACTTTCCTGGACTATAAGGGGGCTGTATACACAAGGAATTCACAGCCAATATTATCATGGAGTGATTATGACATAAGAAAATGAACAAACATTAGCAATTTACAGGATTCAAATGCATGCAAATCCAATTCATTTACTCTACAATTTTTCAATTGTATCATCTGTGTATGCTCTTCCATCTGTCATAAGGACAATTGGGTAAGTAGCTCCACCCTCAAAGTTGGTTCAATGACAAACATTGTACAACAAATTGGTTACCTTCAGGGTTAGTCTGCCTGCAATAGTTGCTCCATCTGAGATGCTCCTTGGTGACTCTTTGCCTCCAGCCTGGGTCACATCCCTCATGAGCAATATGAGCTGTGATTTCAGGTCTTCGATCACGCTTTCCACTGTGACTCGAAACCTGGGTCCCATTGACTTCACCAGGCTCCCCTGGACCTTTCTCAGCAGCTGGTTCACAGCTTTGCTGCAATGATGTACATATAGAATTCATAAAAGAGATCATGGAGCATTGGCAATTACAGATCATGAAAGAGAGACATGAAAAACTGCTTACATTGGATCAGGTTCCTCCTCAATGACAAGTTGCAAGGTCTCAAAGAAGGAAATAAAATCTGAGAGCGGTTTCAGATGAGCCTGGAGTGGACAATCTTTGTCGGGAGCGTAGCCTTTGCTGCCGAGTCGAATTCGCATGATGTGCGATGTGATTGTCTGAACAGAATGCGAAAAAATCCAATCCTCAGGAGTTAGCAGAAAAGTTTATGAAAAGCAATAGAGCTGAGTACAATGACACTATACCTGAAACATTGGCATGTTCTTATTCTTGGCTACCCTCTTGATGGATATGAAACCTTCTTGAGTGACCTGGAAGCCAGGGCTGCTGAGAAGAGTCGCCAGGGCGATCTCATCCCGCGAATTGACCAGGAGTCTCAGGTACGAGAAGACGAGTTTCTGGGTGTGAACTCGAGACGCTGAGGACTTTGGGCTGCCTTTGCTCGAGGCCTTTGATATAAACGCATCCCAAGACATGCACTTGGTCTCTAGGTCCGATTCTTCCAATTCGTCAAATCGGGTAACGTATACCTCCTGCACTGCATGCTCGAACATGCAACGAGCCAATTCCACCTCGTGTGGGCTTGGCATACCCAACAGACAGATTTTTTTGTCTTCTTTGAACAACAAACTTAGGCCTTTATCCCTGAATGTTTCCTTTGCAAGATGGCAAATGCTAAAAATATCAGTAACATTGGATGCATGCAGGAACTCCTCGTATCGCTTATACAGGTCATCATGCATTTCCATGAGACCACTGTCATGAGAAATGATGATCCCTCGCTTCCTCCTATCTACCTCTTGCAGGAAGTCCAACAAATCACTGACTGGGGCCTTGAACTCTCCCCATTTCTGAAAGGAATGAGAAAAAATTAATTTCAGCTTTCCCAAATAAATCATAATTCCAAAATGAATCCCACCTCTTTGTAATACTGTGCGAGACAGAGTTGCAGCACGAGCCAGCAATCATCTTGTCGCATGAGCACGGTCCTGCTGTTGGTCAGCAAATTTTCTGATCTGACCTTCTTCAAGCACTCCAAAGATATGTTTGGAATATTTGCAGAGAGCAGAGTCTTCTGTTCACAGCTGGAAAACTTCAAGAACTGGAAGTCTTCATCTGGAAATTTCCTTTCCAATTGTTGGGGATCATCCAAGTTTACCAATAAAATGTGGACTTCCCTAATGGTTTCCATGAGTCTTTAAATTAAGTAGTCTTCCAAAATTGCAATCACTCAACACAGTGTCTGAAAGAAAATCAGAAGTCATAAGCTAACATCACAACAGAATGGATCAATATTCATGGCAGGCCAAGGCCTCGAGCTAACTAACGTTAGACGTTGCCTTTGTAGGACCTACACAAGGCCAGAACTTCGCTCTTTAAACGACCAAGTTGAATCAATGAATCCATATCATCGCGATCTTCAAAGCACAACTTCAAAGCCAAGGCCTACTGCAGGCCTAGAATAACGTCCCCGGCCTACACAAAGTCCCACCACGTAACCTCACCGCACCAGGCCTAACCAGGAATCCCACCGCGCTCAAGTGTCGCAGGCACAAATTCAAAGATACCCGCTCTCGACGGGGATTCGCGAAAACGCGGAGAAAGTCGAGGAGCAATCCTAAGAGAGAATCTGCCGCGCACGAAGCTCCCACGCGCGACGGCACGTTCGAAAAGCGACATCTCTCCTTCCCTCCCTCCACCACGCAGCGACTGCTTCCCACCTTTCATCGTCGCCTAACGTTATTTGCATCCCGCACTCGAGGCGGTGAGGGTGCATCTCCCGCAATTGAACTAACACTAGGCCTATGGAGTCCGTATTCAGTACTGATACAATCGCATATTCGGTACTAATACTGATCGCTGCGCCCGACGCTCAGTAGGCCTAAACTCTACTCGTCCAGGGAAAATGGCTTTTTTTTTTGCTCGTTTCATTGTTCTAGGCAGCAATTTTGAAGTTCCAAGTCAGGTATTAATTATTGCAGTTTATTTGGGGATATATATAAGAAAAAAAAATTTATGAGCCGTTTTCAGAAAAACTTGCATCTTCGCACGTTACTACGAAGTAAAATGCTGCCGACCGAAGAGAAACCAACGGGGCGAAGCTCTCTCTCGCGAATTCACCCCAAATTCCACTCTGTCATGCCAATTCACTAATTCTAGAATCTGCTAAATACTGTGAAAGTTTTCGTCCCACATTCATAGTAAATAAAAAAAAATCGCGAGTTTAGAAGCATCATTACTCCTCGTCTCAAGCGAACGAAAACCCCGAAAGTTTTCGATTTCTCAGCCCAACAGCTCACTACCCAGCAAACAAGGTCACCTTGGACCAACGTTGTATCAACGTTCCGAACGTTTAATTCAATGTTGACTCAACGTTCCCCTAACGTTCCCCTTCTGTGACTATCTTTAAGAAGGAACTGGATGCTTTCATAGACAGGCAAAAAGGTGGGGGGCAATGTTGACGTTAGGTATTAGACAGTAAGCAACTAGGATAGTCAAAAAACAACAAAAACAAAACAAAACAAAAATACAAAAATATTTAGCTTTAAGAAGGTTAGGCCTACCCTAAAATTAAGGA